>JAHDVE020000047.1:0-101282 GCA_022606495.2 Halesus radiatus
ACAAACTCATCGACCTGCTCCAAGTATTCATCATTCACACCTATATTGCACACTGTTTTCGTACTCTCTCTTTCAAACACCATGACTTTAGACATACTTACATTCATCATTAGCTCATTCTTCATACATACTTCGTTCATCCTAGATACAAACAGGCAACAAACTTGCAGACTTGCAGACAACACAATTATTATTTTTTTTTTTTCTTCTTAAATTTACTTTATGGATTCTTTTATATTCTCTCATGTATATGTATATTAATATGAACTAAACTTATCAATTTGACTGCCCTAAAACGGGATTTGTTTCTAGTTGGACAGTCAAAGCCTTCTTAAATATTTCTGTAAAATAATGTGTGTTTCAAATAAATATTATTATTATTATTATTATTAGTTGTGTTTTCCATTTTTAAAATATTCTACCCAAACAAACCGTCTTCTTCTTAGTGTATAATCTGTGGCTAACCAGAGTGGCATATATCTATGGGCTTATCTCAATATAACATGGCGGTTTCATTGTTTTTCATGCTAATTTTAAAACTTGTTAGCAACAGTTTTACGTGTTGGATTTCATTCAAATTACGCTCTAAATTTTCCCAGCACTAATAAGAACAAACTGCTGTTTTCATCGAAACCGGTCTAGTAATTTTCGAGAAAATCTAGGACACGCAAACAAACATTCATTTTTATATATATAAATTTGAAAGCAGGCGTTAGCCCGTCAAATTAACGCTTGCACTCTATAACGCTATTTCTTATAATAATCAGTCTAGAAGTTTTTAGGATGAGCTTGAAAGGCAGCATATTTCCATTCATATTTACCTTTTTCCCTTTTTACCATTTGCCTCAAATTAATATTATTTCTTTCTTTCTTAAATCCCTGTAAGTAAATTTTCACAAAAAACCAATTATTAATTGTTCAATGTCATTGTAAGATTATTTCGTTTTGATTATTAGTATTTTTTAATTCAATGCTATTCTTTGTCTTTTCCATATTTAGTCTAACCTAGTTTCTGATTGCACCTTTCTACGACTTTCAAATTCCAAAGTAAATTACATTGCCTGTCTTAATTCTTCCTTCTTTTCTCACGAAATTCACAATAAATAACAGTCTTCACTAATAAAGAGGTACAAGCCTCGCTAGAATATTTATATTGATCAACAGAAATATACTTAGTGTTTGTTAACAACTATAGTGTATTTATCTAGTTCGAGTAACAATAACCCATCTTCGTCAAGATTTTCTCGATATATCTACCAATCATTATTAGAATATGGTATTTTTGGATGGGGCAGTGCTAATGATAATATTCTTCATTTACTCATCAGAACACAAAAAGTCATCAATAAAAATATCAAAAAGTAGCACTGACGAGATCTTCAACAATCTTCACATTATGTCAATAAAACACAATTAAACTCATTCTAAAACAATTCTACTTTACATTCATAAAAACAAGAAATAACAACAAACACAAATATTAGAAACACTAGATCTCAGAGTCAAAAACACATCCAACAAGCAACCACAAACACAATATTGGGACAAAAAAGCTTCTTATACTACGTTACTAAACTCTACAACAAAATCCCACTCCCCTTCAAAAATCACAACAGTAATAAATTTTAAAATCTAATAAATCTCTGGATACGTTACATAGATGGAATAGAAAATATATTAACACCAAATATAGACTAACACCGAAACTACTCAAGGGCACTTAAAACACCTCACAATTTTCATCAATCACATCAATTTAATATAATTTAGTTTCATATTTTGTAAATGAAATCCTCAGCACGGGAAATCCCAGAGAGGATACATTAGTTTTTTAAAATTTGTTATAAAATAATATAATAATACATTATTATTATTATTATCTCAATCCATCCAAGATTCACAACCTCGAGCCAGATCGAGTACTTCCTGGTGTGGGCGTTAATAATATTAGGTACATGCTCGTACTTTATTAAAGTAAATATACCGATATTTGCTAATTCCACACTGGCAGTACAGTGGGGAACATGAAACACGAGAATAGGGAGGTCTGCGGATAGGAGGCCAGCTCCGGCCCATGTTGTGACATTGTTTGGAACAACCGGCCGTCGTTATTGCCGCAACAGTTTTTCCACCAAACTTTACTTTTCCGCTTTTTTTCCGTGCAATTCGGTTTGCCGTCGGAAAATTTCACGTTGAAAAATGTTTTTGTGGATCATATAATAAAAACTTTGGAAATTCCAATTTAGCCCCATGCACCGGCTGAAGCTAAATGGATCCACTCCAAAATACACCATGCATCAGGCACTAAAATTGATTGAAATTTTTACCGGACATATCTTTAGTTTTTTGATAAAATTTATTCTTTTTCCGCATATTTTTTAATCAAAAAAAAAATACCATTTTATTTCGTTTTCTAATAATGCATCACGCATTTACCTTACATAAAAAAATTACTGCTCAAAAAATTAATTAATTAAATGCGGTCCCTTATTGACCATATTACCTGAACTTTTGCATTCTGTGATAACGAAATATAAATTAATGCTAGGTTTTTTTTTTAATTTTTATTGTGTTCAACTTTAATTCGTAGAACTCAATTTTTGTAAGTATCTTTTTTTTCTCCTCCTTCTGATGCCTTCTCCTATCGGAGGTTGGCTGTCTTCGAGACGACATTCACCCCACTACAGTACATACTATACTACAGACTGCAGTCCGAAACAACTGCACTTGTACCAGTAACACGATATGATATTTTTTTCAATCACAATAAATTCAATAAAATTGACTTCATGGGGTCACACTTCACAGTATCACCCTGCTTCTTTTTAATTAAATTCCTTTAAAAAACAATTACATTTTCACTCACTTAACTAGAATGATTACCTTAACAAAATACATTACAATTTTATACATTTTAATTATTTTGTTCATATAATTTATTTATAAATATACCCTGCCTTTTTTATTTTTTTTTTATTTCACCAATTATATAAATTGCTCCTCCCGTAGCTAATGGATTATTTGTCAAATCGTATAGGTGTGGTGTTTAAATGTATATTCTTATTTTTGAACAGTTTTATTTCCTCGTATAATTTTTAGCTGGATGTTCTAGAGTTGAAGTTTAATAACTTTTTGATTGGCTTGTTTCGTATAACCTGTAATTCTATTATGCAATATTTCACGTGTGTTTCCCCAGATAGCAATTAAGTAATTTAAATATGATTGAACTGGGCTACAATATAATTCTTTTTAAAAAATATTTACCAAGCCAAGCTTTTCTATTTCAAAGACATCATTTCTACCAAGCCAAGCTTTTCTATTTCAAAGACATCATTTCTACCAAGCCAAGCTTTTCTATTTCAAAGACATCATTTCTACCAAGCCAAGCTTTTCTATTTCAATGACATCATTTCTACCAAGCCAAGCTTTTCTATTTCAAAGACATCATTTCTACCAAGCCAAGCTTTTCTATTTCAAAGACATCATTTCTACCAAGCCAAGCTTTTCTATTTCAAAGACATCATTTCTACCAAGCCAAGCTTTTCTATTTCAATGACATCATTTCTACCAAGCCAAGCTTTTCTATTTCAAAGACATCATTTCTACCAAGCCAAGCTTTTCTATTTCAATGACATCATTTCTACCAAGCCAAGCTTTTCTATTTCAAAGACATCATTTCTACCAAGCCAAGCTTTTCTATTTCAATGACATCATTTCTACCAAGCCAAGCTTTTCTATTTCAAAGACATCATTTCTACCAAGCCAAGCTTTTCTATTTCAATGACATTCTTGACAATTTTCAACATTTACAACATATGACGGCCTCCATGGTCGAGGGGTAAGGCTCCCGACAACGAATCCGAAGGTCGCGGGTTCAAATCCCGGCGTGCTCAAGTAAATTTTATTTAATTGATTTGTGCTGTTTCACAATTAATTAGTTTAAAAATAATATAGTATATTTGGGCACGTTCCAGAGTGGAAGACACTCTCAGTATCGCCCTGGTGAAAGACCACCATTCAGAATTGAAACGCTGCTTGAGATGGCTTTTAGCCGTGTTTGGTGACCAGATCTGAATAGCCAGGTATTTCCCCACCTTCCTCTTCCCCTTCTCCTTCCCCTCCCCATTACCTTCAGCCTCACAACATTCCCCAATTGGGAAATCCATAGTCTCACTGGCTCCAGACGGTTGGGAGCAGTTGGTACTCTTGTGCGGTATTCATATAAAAAAAGTAAAAAATAAATTTCAAGAAATAAGAAAATAGAATACAAAAATAGTTCATCAATTTCAAAACATTTTAGAAAACAGATTTAAAACTGAAAACATATTATTACTCAATTTTTATTAGAATAGAATAGGTATATCCGAGACACTATCTAGATTACAAATAAATTCGAGTAGAATGTTGCAGTCAATATAAATTACAGAGAGCAATAGGATGGAATTAGCTCAATTGGTTAAAGCGCGGTTCCCATATATACCAAGAGATCCTGGGTTCATGTCCCAGATATTACCGTAATCTTTTTTTTATTTTCTATTTCTTTTCTGTTTCATATTTCATTTGAGATTTGTTATGTTATCTTCAGTGATTAATGAAGCATATTATTATGCTGTCTAAATTATGATGATTATTACCTTATTGTTTATTTTACTTTTATGGATTGCTTTTACTTTTTTGATATTCTTGTTTTTCCTTTTTAAGATTCTTTATTGCATATTTCGATGTAACTGTAACTGAACTGAAAGATGTTCTAATCTTGTACATCCAATTTTCACGTGACGTACTTATATCTATTTATATACAACTATAGAAATATAATTATGAGAAATTTTACAATTTAATTGATAGCTTTAGTTGAATTATTGTTTTTTTTTAAAGAAAATAATATACTCAACCAAAGCAGCAGGTGTACGCCAAAGCACGCGACACCGGGTCTCTGGTTGTGTTTGTTAATTAATTTATGGGAAGTCGATTGCAGTAATTAAATCCATGGCAATTTAATGGGGGCTGGCGCCGAGTGAAATACTCGTACATTGGAAGTGGCTACCAATTTGGCTTGGTTCTGTTTTTATCAATTCTGTTACAAGTTGTTAATATTTCCATTAAAAATATCCCATTGCCAATATTTCAAAAACACGTTGCTGATGCGTGAAAGTTTATTTTTTAATCGACCAATAACATTTTTTATACGTAAATATTACATTTTTATTTCTTATTAAAGGAAGTATAATAATGTTTCTTTGTCTATTTGGTTTGGATACTAACTTATGTTTTAGAGTACTTACTTTTCTGCGGTCATCGTGAGAAATGCGAATGTAAAAGCCTCGTTGATTTCGAGAAAACCCCTCCTTAGTAGAAACCTTGGAGTTTTAGTTTGGAAACAACCCTTCTCCCACCCCCCACCCCCACCCCTCACTTTCCTATCTTCCCTTTCCTCTAGGGGTGGCTAACCTTCCTTTATTTATTATTTATCCCCGCAATCCATCTACGTTTCCTTTACTTGCGTAATTGTTTCATTTGATATTACATGACCTCTGTTTATAAAAAGTATTTCTGGAAGTTATAGAAAGAAGTTGTCTCATCTTTTCATATAATGTGATCGAATGTAATAGGTTATGAGATATATTATGACAAATTGAGATTGAAGATCTCGGAAGTTGTGAGGCAATGTGATCCAACATCTTTCGTGTATCCTTTTGATGATTGGAAAAGGATTTGTTGCCTTTTTAAATTGTAAAGAGTTATTTTTATACGAACATTTGTATTTATTTCTATTGTTAAAAGCCGGAAGGGAGGCCTTCAATTTTGCGACAACTATATTTCATATACTTTTGAAAAATCCACTCAATTTTGAGGACGTAAACGAGCTAAACCAGAACGGTCCCAATCGAGACTGGTGGCAATGAACCGGTTAAGTATCAGAAGAAATACTGCAAATAAATAAATTATATCATCAATTCACGGCAAGCCAGAAAATTAACCCAGATATCTCCAAAAAATTAACTGTCGTTTGTTAAAACCATCAGTATCCTTTCTTTTTTTTCTACAAAATAGGAAAGGAAACAACCTCATTTATTAATTAGGTAACTGCCAAAATATCTTTAGAAAAGTGGATTATCCATCGATTGCTGTAAATACAGAAAATTAAAATCTCCCGTAATAAGTACTATCGTATTATAATATGTTATTTCTAGTAGTTACTTGTCTGATGCTACTACCCGGCTATGTCCGAATTACACAACTCTTTTTTTCTATCGAAAAATATCCAAAAATCTATATTCTGTCATCTGATCTTATTATTTGACAGACAAGTGGTAATTTCAAAGCTCCATAACTCATCATTTAAGAGCTTTTACCGCTTTTTATACTCAGATTTCTGCTTTATTGTTGAAGAAAAATAAATCATTGCGGCCTGTAGGTTCTACATACTTACAACTAGAATGAAAAGTGTCATCTTCTGTAAAAAAAATAAAATGAATTGTGGGTTACTTCCTTTTGCTTTTTCACACTCGATTTGAGTTTAAAGCAAAGTTAACTTTCAACCCGCTATTCATTTATGTCGAAAAGTACCTTGAAATAAACTCTCGCTTTCTTTAGTAACTAAATCTTAAGTGCGGAGTATTCCGCCTTCCTCTCTGCTCTCCTTCCCATCCCCATCCATCCCGCTCAATCCACTTTGAGGTGCAACAGAGCGCCACCCTGCCCCAAATTTAAATATCTAGTATTTCATAAGAATATATAAATATGTTGTAAGTTTCTTGGCTCCGACGCGGAAATCGCGGGTTTAAATCTGATGTACGAGTATATGTTATTTCGCACAACATTTACAAGAAGTCCGCGCGACTCATTTTCCCCCGGTTAGGGGCTTGTCACTCATCATAATAATTTACTCTGCCGGGCAACCTGAGATAGAAACATAACCAATACTAGAATTGAAATTAAGACACTTTTGTACTTTCTTCCACTTATTTATTTTCAACAGGACCGGTTTCATCCCACTACGGACATTTTCAGACTGGTAGTTGACATTCTTATGCTACGGTATTTATATAAACTTAGGCAGGGTTACACAACATTGTATCTATATCATGAATGTTTCTATTTTGTATAAAATTATGAATAGTTCACATTATTGTAAATGAATTTATATAATTGAAAAGGTTGGTATTTTATTTTGGTAATATTGGGATATTCCCTTCTTGTGGCTTAGGGCTAATGGACAAATATTGATGGTACTATGCTATTTATTATTATTATTAGGGTTCTCCGTGAATTTGGGTTATTACATTTTTAAATTACATACTTAAAATACACTACTGCTCTCTGAAGTAAAATTATTCTAAGTACATTATAATGGATATATTAATGGTGATTGAGCATTATGTTCCAACTTTTTTTTTTTTTTTACATGAATACCGCACAAGAGTCTCAACTGCTCCCAACCGTCTGGAGCCAGTGAAACTATGGCATCGCCAATAGGGAAATGTTGTGAGGCTGAAGGTATAGGGGAGGGGAAGGAGAAGGGGAAGAGGAAGGTGGGGGGAAATGCCTGGCTATTCAGATCTGGTCACCAAACACGGCTAAAAGCCATTTCAAGCAACGTTTCAATTCTGAATGGTGGTCTTTCACCAGGGCGATACTGAGAGTATCTTCCACTCTGGAACGTGCAAAATATAGAACTGTTTATTCATGACATATTTACGATCAATTTTCTTCGTTAAGCGATTGATTTCTAGTGACTCTAATCTATCTAATTTTTGTCCTTTGTTGCAAACATGAAGGATTTTGACATCTCTATCTTTATCAAAAGTATGTTGGTTTTCTAGTAAATGCAAGGCGACGTTCGACAAATCCCCTTTTTGATTAACCCAACTAGCGAAATGTTCTTTTATACGAGTTGATACTGCTCTTCCTGTTTGTCCTACGTAATATGCAGGGCAGTTCGAGCAGCTCACCATTTGCCGTACAAATTTTAAAACATTTTTAAACAAAACCGAAAAACGTTTTTTTTTTTAAATGTTTTGTTTTAGTATTTTTTTTATTTACGTAGTCATATTTATATAGCAAATATGATAATTTTAAAAAAATACAGTAAAGCCGCAAATAATTTTCTAAGTTTCTCTAATATTATGAATTTTTTTTTTTCATGGCATCATAATTTAAAACAAAAATAAATAAAATACTTCTCATTCGTACTAGATATTTACTAACCCTTTAATTAAAAAAACGTATCATTCAGTTTGAATGGATATTTTGGTCGCAAATCCAAGTTATGTATGAAACAGCGGCATCGCAGCCGTTCCTCTTAATTTGTGTTGTTTCACAATTAATTCATTTAAAATAATATAATTTTGCATACTTGCAACACGTTCCGGAGTAGAAGATACTCTCCGTATCGCCCTGGTGAAAGACCACCATTCAGAATTAAAACGTTGCTTGAATTGACTTTTGCCGTGTTTGGTGACCAGATTTGAAAAGCCAGGTACTTTCCCACCTACCTCTTCCCCGTCTCATTCCCCTCTCCACTACCTTCAGCCTCACAACATACCCAGATTGGGTATCCCATATCTCACTGCCTCCGGATGGTTAGAAGCAGTTGGGACTGTTGTGCAGTATTCACATTTAAAAAAAAATGAATCTTTCAGTCGAGAGAAAAACGCCTAACCGACTATGTGCGCCTAGCTTAGCTCCCCAATGAGAAAAAAGCGCATCAACTACTAGAGGGAAACATCAAGAAGGTCCTACAAAATTCTCCTGCTTAAAAAAGGAGGCAATCAAAAATTGAGTGCGCATCCTGCACAATATATCTGCCGCAATCTCATTTCCAACGACCGTGATTGCAGATGACGTTAATGATTCTTTAGAACAATTAAAATTATATTAACATTATAGTGATAAATAGGTACGAATTATTGTTAAATATAAATAATACACCAAATGAATAAATCAGCTTTAATCTTCCGTAGGCCGAATAGATTACGTTAATACCTAGATATTTTATGTTAGATGTTAGAACGACATTTCAAAGTGGTACTCGTATATATTCTAGTGTATCGCCCCGGTGAAAGGTAGCCGCATTTAGTCACCATATCTGAATAGCCAGCTACTTCCCGATCTCTCTCTTATCCAACTTCTTCCTCTCCCCCACTGAACAGTTGGTACTCACAGTGGTAATCACAGGGTGGATTTCCACACAACTTGTCTTGGCACACACGTCTTGCTACATTCACACCCATACATAACTTTATGTATGGGTACAAGTAATTACCCAAGTAAGAGTCCCCGGTTCCTAGAGCAAGTGAGACTATGGAAGCCCCAATCGCGGTATATTGTGAGGCTGATTATTCAGATATAGTCACCAAACACGGCTAAAGCCTTATCAAACATTCTGAATTGTATGCCAGGCGATACTGAGAGCATCTACAACTTTGGTAGTGATAGTGCCATCACTTTCTGAAGTGGATCTTGTTCTTCTTCAAATCCACTTGGTCACTGCATTCTGCTGACACTCTTTTCACGGGCCATCCACCACCCAAGTCCAAACCACGCTATGACAAATATACTTTTCACGGGCCATCCACCACCCAAGTCCAAACCACGCTATGACAAATATACTTTTCACGGGCCATCCACCACCCAAGTCCAAACCACGCTATGACAAATATACTTTTCACGGGCCATCCACCACCCAAGTCCAAACCACGCTATGACAAATATATTTTTCAAGTCCCAACGAAAACACTTGATTAATTTTCTTCAGTCCACCGTCAATAAGAATTCAATAACCTTCTGAATTCGTTGGACTTTAAAGACTCTTGCCATTTCCCATTTCAAAGTTCATTCCTCTCGAAATACGAAAAGAATATCTCCGTAATATTTTTCCGATTTCTTTTGATATTGAAATTTTATTCAGATACTTGTCGATACAATGATGATACCATTATTATTATTATTATTATTATTTGTCAATCTTCCAAGTGACCTTTATCGAGGTTCTTAAAAAATACATAAAGCTTGTTTTGCTTGTCCTCCGTCGCCCGTCCTTAGCTCGACATTTGGTGGCTTTCCTTACGCAAATATTGTTTTTCCCTTGTTTTATTTAAAATTATTAAGCCGCCCTTATACGGTCGTAGACAAATTCTAACGAAATTTACAAGGGTTGTCGTTAATTTAAACTAGTTACTTCAGAAAAGCTTTTCAGCCACAAAGTCGTTCAACTTTATTTTGTGAATCTTTATAAATTTATTTATGTTATGAGAGCTTCGATCATTTTCATTTTCCCATTTGACAACAGCCTCCGTTAAGACCCACCGAAGAGATATGTTGATAAGGAAGACAAAGAGAGCACGCTAGTATAAATAACGCGCAGGGCGTAAGCGATCGTTTTAAAAATATTTAATAAAACACGACATATTTAGGATAGAGCAAAAATCTCAATACTCCTGACTTAAGTAGCATTTAGGACCAGTCTATGTGAGATTTCAAACTACCCCCTCTCCCATTCCCACCCCTTAAAGCAGAATTTTGGTACTTTTATTGAAATTTTTCACACTTAACTATCAAAATAAGATGAAAATTACTGGGTGAGGGTAGGGGTAGGTGTAGAGGTTGGGGTAGGGGTAGGGATAGGGGTAACACATTTAATTCGGGACTCTTCAAGGTCCGCATTAATAAATCCCTTCCTACAACTCCCTCCTTAACCCGCCTCACAACGCTGCCCAACCGGGTAGCGATATAGTTCCTCTGTATGTGCTCTATGCACACAGGGGTGCTCTTGTGAGGTGTCACATAAAATTTAAAAAAATAAAGTAAGGATGTTTTTCTTAGTCCTCCCTAGTCCTCCCTTATCCCTTCCTACAACTCCCTCCTTAACCCGCCTCACAACGCTGCCCAACCGGGTAGCGATATAGTTCCTCTGTATGTGCTCTATGCACACAGGGGTGCTCTTGTGAGGTGTCACATAAAATTTAAAAAAATAAAGTAAGGATGTTTTTCTTAGTCCTCTTCAGAGGTTTTAACATTTTTTTACAGTACACTACAGGCACCAAAACATTAGTTGCCTACATTATCTATGAACACATTCATATTACAGCGTACCTAAGACCGGCTGAAATTGTCGACTAGAATATTTTGACTTGCTGGTGCCGCTTGTGACGTCTCCGCCTGCGCAGTTATTTTGAACGAATACCGTTAGCACTGCCATCTTCGTCAGTTGCGGGTCATTAGATGCAGACATTGCTAAAACCGAGCAGATGGATAACGACAAATTGATTGAGTTGATCGGGAAATTTAAGTTATAAAATAATAATAAATATGGGAATATGATTATAAAATCCTCAAACATGTTATGGCGGACGCTAACGCGTACTATGCTATGTCCGTGCTGTGCTGCACAGTGTAATGTGAATACTCGCGTCTGTGCTGTGCCTGTACTGTACTGTTCTGCTCTGCGCGGTTCTGGTAGATGTGAATAGACCTTAATTTTTGATCATTTTTTTGCAGTTGGATGTGAATTATAGAGCTTAGTGTAGATATATTTATAGTTCATTTCTTCAAATACAGTTATAAATCTGGTTAGCTCTTGTGTTGGGAAAATTAGAAAACTTTTTATTTGATTTTAACAATTTTTTTTATTAAAACATTCTTAGCATAGATATTTTGTATGTTGGGAACTGCAAACGAGTTGAAATTTTCTTTTCATGGCTTTTTATATTATTATTTAAGGATGATCAAATAAATCATTGTAATAATGTGCAATATAACAAGATACCAGCACATTGCTTGTTTTAGCAACAACTAACTTAAGCAAAATTAACTGTCCAAAATGCACTGTTACAAATCCATTACACATTGTAACTCTTGCTCGTCCGGAGTCCCCAACTAAATTTATCAAAGCATCCTTTAATTAAAATTGAAGTGCCATTTAGCAGACTGCGAGTAAAGTGGTTTAGGGCTGTAACTATACATCTGCAATATTTAACAAACCATTTTTTTTAACAGATAAAGTAATAGTTGAATGAATATTAACATTGACATGAAGCAAAAAGTCACAGAAAGTTAAAAGATAACGGTCGCACCTGGGGTCTCGACCCATAAAAATCTTCTAAAAGTGTTCTGTTGACTTACTTTTGTAGTTATCTAATAAGTTTTAATATTGTTTATATATTGTTTTTATTGTTTTTTATTACGTATGTAAATACTCCTCCCATAACCACGAACTTATGGAGATAAGAGCAGATCAATAGGAAGTAAAAAAAAATTATGTATATGATGTATTTTATGTTATAATTATGTATTTTTTTGTAATAAACAAATAAAACAACAAATAACTTAATCTTTTAATATTGTCTTCAATAATTAAAAAATATTACAATCAGAAATATATGTAAATAAAAATCGGATAGGCATATCCGAGACACTATCTAGGTTGAAAATATATTCGGGTACAATATTGCAGTCAGTATAGAAAGATAGCTGCCAAAAATATATTGGAATTAATTGAAGATGATACTAATAGTTCTTTAATTGACGATATCGATAAAAATGACGGTAGGCGATAACGTGGTATTAGCTCAATTGGTTAGAGCGCTGGTTTCGGATAGACCGAGAGGTCATGGGTTCGAGTCTCAGATGCGACTTTTACCTTTTATTTTATTTTATGCGTCTTTTCTGCTTAATATTTCATTTGAGATTTGTTAATATTGTCTTCGATGAATTAGTATTCCAATAGAAATTAAAATAAAGTAATATGTTTTAATTTTTTTTTTCGTGCCAGATTACTCTCGCACTTGTTGAGTCTTTATTAGGGCCAGCGCCCTTAAGGAGGCAAAGTTGTAAATGTGTTCATGCTACCACTTAAGGGGTCGAATATTTTAAAACCTCACGTCCAGTAGAAGGTTTTAAAGAAGCAGCATTCTGGAACTATAATCAACCTGACCAGAAGAGAAAAAGGCGAGGAATCTGTCTTCAAGATATCCTAAAATTCCGTTCCTCTAGCTAGATCACCGGTTAACACAAGATTTTTCCACAGTTGATAATCTGTTATTCGATAAATGCAGTACTTTTAGAAGAAAGTTGTTATCATATAAATAAATAAAAAAAACGACAGTATTTATACATAGTGTCTTTTTTATCATTCATCTGTGTAATGCTATTTTTAATTATTCGTTCCCTTTAAAAAAAAATTATTGTTATTTTTTCCCTTTAATTAATTTGTAAATGTTATTTTTTAACTGCTGCTACTTCGTTTAGGCATTGTGCAATTTCTCTATTTTTTTCTGCCAAACACAATCTTTAATTCTTTTATTTTGTCGCTTTAAATTTATCCAATTATTATTTTTAAACGTTCTCCACTTAATCTGCTGTTGATGTTAATCTGTAATAAATAGTTATGGTACAGAAGAATTCTCCACTTAATGTATTGTTTATTATTGTTTGCTGTCTGTATCTGTTTTTTTTTTTCAAAATAAAAAATGAAAAGGGAGAATTTCGATTTTTTAAATTGTTTGATCAATTTCACCAAAATTAAGGAAAATTTTAGCTTTTTTCGATCTATTTCTTCTGTGCTTGAGGTGTATGTTTTTTCATGCAATAAAATGATTTGATTCTAACGGTTGTTAGATTCCTGACGCGAGGAAATGAGTAATAAATCAAATAAGTTTGTCAGTTTTTCGCTTATATCAAATTTTACAAAATATCTCTCACAAGATTCAATACATGAACCATTTCCTTCAATCGATATATTTTGCCTGTCCGCCTTCTTGTACAGATAAAATCTCTATCATTTTATGTTTTCCTCGTGGTGAGTGTGATGAAAATGCGTAGTTCACGTTATAGTTTGTTGATATGTACAACACCCACTGGCGAATCGAACCTTTTATAATTTATTTATTTCGTACCACGTTAACTTTTAAATCTGTTCACACGAGTGTATACAGCGATATTTCTCACCATATTTCATCGTGGAAAATGATAGACTAGCCCAGTTTACTTTAAATAGAAAAGCAAAAAAATCACATCTTAAAAAGTTCCAGGTAAGATATGCCACCATAATTCCCAGTGATTTCGCGGATAGAACTTTTTTTGTTCTTTTTCCAATATTAGCGGCGGTTTTTTTTTCTTCACGACTTTCAGCTATATTTATAGTTTTTCTTCGGCAGTGTTTTCTCGTGGGAGGGACCCTCTATAAGTCCTGAGACATAAGCCGGTCTCGCCCTAACGGATGTCCAAAACGTCGACGGCATACTGATTGACCCTCATAGCTCGTCCCGATAAACCCCACAACAAAAACCAGTACCGTAAGGAAACACGCTACCGAGTAAAAAGGGTGCAAAACAATCACAAGATATTATCTAAAAATGTTTGGCTCTGTTTTTTACCTTTTTAGCGGGTTATTTATATTAGTTTTTGAGTTTTGGAACGCGCGTCTGGTTCGGCGGAATGGTGAAATCTCGCGTAATCCGCACCCAACACGGGATAGGAATCGAGAGTCCCGCGCCCATTGGCCGCGCGGTGATGTCCCTGCTTTACGATGGCGGTCGTTATCGGTTTAGAATTGAACTTACGAGCAATTTACAAGCGGTCGTTTGGCAAAGTATTTCCTAAACTATTTGTGACGGAAGCGGCGCGCACGCCTCGCGAATTGCATTAAAACCCGCCAAGGGAATGTTGAAAACTCCAGACGTAATCCCCACAAAATCACGAAAATGATTTGAAATTATAAGTTTTTCATGCAATTAAAATTTTATAGATCAGATTAATGTAATATATGTCTGATTATTAATTTGTCAGATACATGTATGTACCCAACGATCAATTATTTTATTTACGAATACCTAACATGTCTACCTTTATTTGAAAACATGAAGGTTATTGACATATACTAATTTCTTCCAACCAACTCAGATTCTTAGTGGGAATTTAAAAAACTATGTTGCGGTGTACTTGCTCTAAAATAGTCAAACCCATTTAAGGCAACGTTTTGACTCTAAATGCTGGAATGTGCGTCCACTGAGCATATAATGCATAGAGATGTCCTAACACGCTAGGGGAAGAAATCAAAATAAGGTAAGCGAGTGGATAGTTTGGCGTGCCACCAATTTAATTAAAACAGCAATTAAGTAAAAAGAAAAAAATATGTATAATAAAAATAATATATATATATATATATATATTTAATTAATTAATTGTGAAACAGCACAAATTAATTAAATAAAATTTACTTAATCACGCCAGGATTTGAACCCGCGACCTTCGGATTCACAGTCGGGAGCCTTACCCCTCGTCCATGGGGCTCAAAATCTCATGTTCCAGACTCAAAAAGAGTTTAAAATTGCGTTGAATGATTTTCAAAAATTTTCCATGTAGAAATGTGTAAATATCTCGAATATTCAAATGGAAATGCGGGCGTCTTGAAGTCATCTTGGAAACGAGTGGAAGTTTTCGAAGTTGTTATTAAGGTTAATGTGTAGTACAGTAATTTAAGAACACGCCGAGTAACAAATACGGCATTTGATAGTTTCTCGATCTCCTTCCCTGCGCATTATTCTCCGGCCATCCGTACCGAAACCCGGGTAAGGTATCCTGACTCCATGCATTATGGATGCGATTGCGGCCATTGCCTTTTAGATATCAGATATGTTTATGGCTTTTGCGGGGAACTCGAAACCGAGCCTTTTAACTGCACTGGATGTGGCCTATAGCCTGTACCTGCAGAGTACATACAGCATGACAACATTTTATCGCGTCCGGAAATCAGAAATCAATAGAAGCGATATAGAATTCAACTAAACTAATCTGCTGCGGTGGTGGTTTTCTCTAACGTGCAGTGAACTCATATAAAAAAAAATATGAAAAAAAACGTGTATCACAATTTTACCACACTTTAAACAGCGCGCCATTCAAAATCGGTGCTAAAAATCCACCTATCCGAAAGCTAATACTGCCCGAGAGCGAGTCCGAAATTAATTCCATACGTGCGTTATGAATTCAGCGAATTTCAGCGGCTTTGTGTTCTATGAAATAGTTCATACATTGTCATTCTCATGGGGCTTCGGCGGGAAACCATGCCGACGGTGCAACCCTTCGGAATCTCCCGGACCGTGCTATATGAAGATTTGTTAACAACAAATTTAAACGGAATTGTATTTTGCAAGAATCACTTTTCTTTGATTATCGTGTTTTAAATCGTTATTAAAATAAGTTATTTACCGGAGATGATACTTTTCGTATAAAAAACGAATATTTAATTTTGGTTTTCGTATGTAAAACTATTTTTTGTAACCCACGACATCATATTCATTAGCCACGGTCGCTAATTTTTGTAGCCTACGACATCATATTCATTAGCCACGGTCGCTAATTTTTGGTCCAGTGATATGATGAAATTCGTTTAGATCTAGGGAAAAAAATATGTAAAATGGTAAAGAGTAAAATAGTTTTTTTATATAGAAGGAATTTTCTCCTCACTTTTTTATGTCCGATTTATCTTCCAATGAGAATGACCACGACCCGACACAGCTACAGCTTGACACAGTTAACTTTACAGTGACTATAGGAGGAGCTAACAAACAATCAAACCTCTTTATTAAATTTTTGTATCCTAAAAATTTACTCTAGCAATCCCATCAACTGCCCCCTAAGGTCAAGGCAGTAAAATGTCATGTAAATAGAATTTTTTTAAAATATTATGTTAATCAAATTTAATAATGTCATTATTAAGTTCTGCAAGTATTTTTATTTGTTATTATTGTGACAGGTGTTTCGGCGTTTAAGGCCATTATTCAAACTGTTTGAAAATGGCCGAAACAGCTGTCACAATAATAACAACTAAAAAAACTTGCAGAACTTAATAATAACATTATTAAATTTGATTTACATTAAATTTAAAAAAAATGAAATGGAGTTCTACGAATTAAACACAAAAACAATTAATATGTAGGTAGAAAGCTGATGTTATCTTTCTAAAACATATCTCTGACCATATGAGAAAGAGAGATTGATAGAGTTTTATGGAGACTATCATTTGGTGGCAGATATGGAACAAGTAAGTATTGAGGTTGTGATGTGGTTTCCATTACTCCTACGCCCACCCCTGCCCTGTCCCCCACCCCCACCCCCAATAAATAGGCAAATTATAGTTTTACACTGTTTTGTAAAACGGTTTCTTCCTGCTTCGACTAACCATGGGGACTGACTTTTTCGACTAATTTACGAAATTAATGTTTTTGTTATTATTAAGTCTCACGTTCCAAATTTCTGGAGTGGCTGAAGGGCCTTGCTGCTGATCCTTTTGATGGATTTATCTCGTTGTTTGGGCCTGTTTATTTGAGTAACCTTAATAGTATTCTTGTAAGAAACTGTTTTTATTACTAGATTCTTACGCGAGGTCACCGTGGCGAGGTAGATCAGTGAAATTAATCCTCACCTCCGGAGGGAGCCTTGTGTCGCGCCGGTCGTGCAAGTAATGTGATACCGGGCGTGGCCGCTAGGCGCTACAAGGTGAAATTACATTGCGAAAATTACACGTAGATCAAATTACAAATGGAAAAATCGCACACGTTAAAAAATACGCATTTTTATAGGTTGAAATCTGTAGAGTAATTTTCAACGAAAAGTCTTAAAATCACCACACTAAAACTAACTTATAATAATAATATTTTGGTAATTTGTGTAGCTTCGTTTTTTGTGAAAAATAGCCTCAAGGGCGCTGTACAGATATTACTTCATATTCTCTATCCAATTATGTACAAACAGATACAGAAAAACATACTTACCTGACAGGTCTCTTCAGACTTACAGTTTTATTAGAAAATTTAAGTTTGGAGAAGACGAGATTTTTACAATTGCCGTTTTATTTTAATCTGACAGAGTACACATTTCAAATACTCGTATACGTCAAAATATTAAATTAATCAGGTGTTCGAGGTAGAACGATCAAACCTAACTTGTTTTTTGTGTTTTTTTTTTCAAAGTGGAACTTATTTAAAACACATTTTAAACCTTCTAAAAAAATCATACCTTTATTTTTTTTATTGAATGTTTGCGATTTCACAATGTGTAATTTTAACGTGTTTCCACACACTAACATTTTGTTTCTTACAACATTATAGAACTGTTTCTTTTTAATATAATTTAATTATATGTAAAAGCCTAGAAGGCGTTAACGGTCAGCAACCAAAAATACGCACTTTTCAGGTTGCTAACTCAAAAAATACTACTTGTGATTAATCTGTAAATTCTATACCGGTAATTCTGA
Source organism: Halesus radiatus (assembly GCA_022606495.2). NCBI lineage: Eukaryota > Metazoa > Arthropoda > Insecta > Trichoptera > Limnephilidae > Halesus > Halesus radiatus. The sequence continues at coordinate 18,257 of JAHDVE020000047.1, forward strand.
AAATGTAAATGGTTTCGAAAGTCAATCATACCCAAACTAATATTTTAAAATGTAAATGAAATTTTTTCTGTTTATTTTGTAAAACGTTCAAAATTGCTTGACGTGGTTTTCAAACGGCATCTATTTTCAGACATTAGGAATATATTTCATAGAATATAAAAATAACAGTTTGAGGATTGTCTTTTGAAGCCTTATACATTTTTACAACTAACCGTATGTAATTTACAGATACATCATTTTTGCAGTATTGCTTGTATTAGCAACCTGCAGAGTGAAATTTAGGGTTGTTTTTGAGTGTTGGCCCTTAATAAATTTTAAAAAACCAATAATGTTCCGTTAGTAAATCTCGAAGTGTAATTTTAGCACGGGTAATTTCCGCCTGTGTAATCCCACCCTGACACCCGCTGGCGGTAGACTAGCTAGACGATATGAACCAGGCGGTAACAAGCTAACAAGCGGTGTCGCATGACGCTGGAAGTGATATTACATCATATCTCAGTGAGCATTCCTGTGACAAATATCGCAGATATCTCACTGATACACATTTTTCTTGCTTTATTTTAGATCACAACCCTACCTTGTTATAGGTTTTAAGGCTTCCACGTTGATGGTGAAGCTTTGCGTTCACACCTTTTCGGATTTCATCACCGTTTTATTTTACACGAATATCAGGGAATTTTACTATGAACATTGTACATAGATACCATGAGCTCATGAACAAAGGGGTACTAACTTGTGCAATTTTGACAGTTTTATTTTTATATGCTTTTTTTATTCAACTGGGCATCTGAAAGCTAAAAGCATCTGAAATAAACATTTAGATACCACAAATCACAAATATTTTGTATTTGTACTTGCACTACCTTTCATATAGTAGCATTTCCATACAATTACTCCTTTGTCGTCTTTTTATTCTTGAGCCTTCTGGTGTTCAGCTTTGGACACCAATCTCCATCTCATTTCATGATCTACCATGACGACAACTCCTAAAAGACGTTATATTATAGTGTATTGTGTGTGTTTGTCATTGCAGGAGATACCACGACGACAACTACCCGTTCGACGGACGCGGGCAGATCCTGGCGCACGCCTTCTTCCCAGGCAGCGGCCGCGGCGGGGACGCGCACTTCGACGATGAGGAGATCTGGCTGCTGCACGACCCCAAGGAAGAGGAAGATGGTATGAACATTACATTATACCTCAATCCTCACAGACCTTATTAGGGCGAACATTGCAGTATACCGTTGTTGATATCCCCGTGCTTGATGAGTGATTACAGTTTGATCAAAATCCGAAACATACCACCAATCGGCGTTTATAAAATCAAGACGGCACTAATCGTCGATCTAATGAGATGATGGTTCAAAAACCTAACCTAAATACTTGAATGTAATCACGTTGAAGTGATATTTCCCAAAAACCACTCTAAAAATTGCTCTTGTGATAATTATTAGATACCTACCTAGTAAGTAACCTGGGGGCCAACTCTGTATCTTTTGCGTCAGCTAACTCAAGTTGAATCGGCCATAAACAACACATTTTGACAGTTTTCGTAAACGCATCATCGTGTATTGCGTTTGAGTTACGGATTTGTCTCTTAACGTAAACCCAAGTTTAACTTGCGCTATCTCACGCAGACTTGGCCTCCTGGCCCTCTGTTGTCAGTTTGTAAAGTTACCAGTACCTGGTCAGTCCAGCCGCATCTCTGTGTATATTTTTTCGAATAATAATTTCCCGCCTTATCTGCTTATCACCTTCCTGTGGCGTTTATCTGTCATGGCGCCCGGCCAACCGGAAGCAGCGGCCGTTCGCGCCGTTTGCCGACCGACCTTAGGCCTTATCGGCCGTTTTGGTAATTTCGCAGCTTTTTGTTGGGAAAGTGATCAATGGCTTAAATAAACAAATGGCAATGTTTCACTAAACAAGGCGATAACAGCCTGACTTGTTTACAGGGACCGATTAGCCCGCTGAAAATATAAACCAATGGAAGTGTGTTGGGGGGCGTGTCTGTGTCCCAAAAGTGAGCTTCATTTTTCCTTACTTCGGTGAAATTAGTTCAAACATTTTCAAATATCGGAATTTTTTCAACAGATAACTAATTTAATTAGCCTGTCTAGGGCCTAGGAGCAGAAAGCTCTATAATATATATATATACTTAAAACTAAACCTAAACTCTTATATAAAAATAATTCTGAAACTTCTTCTTTCTACCAGTACCGCTCTTTGCAAGAAACATTCTGGTTAATTTGCACCAAAACAATAAAACGCAAACTCTACATAATACACGAACTAAAAATAAAGAATTTCTCCAAACTCCTTTTGCTAAAACTACTTTCGGACAAGGACACTTCAAATACTCGTACATAGCATGCAAATTATACGATACATGAAATAAAACTTTCGATTATTAAAATAGGTCTACCAATTATTTCTAACTACTGTAACACACATGTATTAGACGTGCCTACTGAATTTTGTTCTATTTTTGTCTCTAGACATACGCAATTCAATATATTTTTACATTTGCTCTCACCTGCATAATAAAACTACCAAAATATAACCTATCTTCTATACCGCTATATAATATCTCACAATTTCTTCCATGTCTTTGTTCTTATATTTTCTTTATTTAATTATATAACTTATGTACTTCCTACGTTTGTCTCGACACAGGAATTTTCCCAGTGAGACAAACATCGGCCTTTGTTCTTATATTTTCTTTATTTAATTATATAACTTATGTACTTCCTACGTTTGTCTCGACACAGGAATTTTCCCAGTGAGACAAACATCGGCCTTTGTTCTTATATTTTCTTTATTTAATTATATAACTTATGTACTTCCTACGTTTGTCTCGACACAGGAATTTTCCCAGTGAGACAAACATCGGCCTTTGTTCTTATATTTTCTTTATTTAATTATATAACTTATGTACTTCCTACGTTTGTCTCGACACAGGAATTTTCCCAGTGAGACAAACATCGGCCTTTGTAATTATATTTTATCGAGTTTAATAAAAAAAAAATTTAATTAAAATAACCGAGGACATCGGTTTTCTATCAAATCTGTATACGAGTAGATCGCACTTCAGGATTGTCTGATCAGTGGAAATTATAACGGTGTAAAAATTTTGATGTCATTTTGCTGTCCGTGACACATTTTTTCAATTAAACAGCAACAATTTTTTTTTTCACATGTCGCCTCTGGGTACAACCTAGTGCATCACGTGATACGCACTCCATCTCCTTCCAGCAGCACCGTGCAGACTAGACGGAGGGCGTATCACGTTGTATCGTGTGGCAGTGTGATCAGTGGCGACGTGTAATAGTAAAAGATTTTTTTGTGTTTTTGGTTGAAAAAAATGCAATCGGACAGAAAATTTCATTTACATTTTTACTCCAAATATGCTCAGAATTCGCTGGTTAAGGGAAAGATGGATGTCGAAGAGCGATTATTTATTAATTCCGAAATAGTTATAATATTACTATGCAATACGATAAACATAATGTTTTTAAAGAGAAAAATATTCTTAATTGATTTTTTAAAATTTACATAGGCAGACATTTATCAAAGTCAAATCTGAAATATGACTTTTTCTCATCCTCCTACGTATGTTCTTTCAAAATATTAATAATATGAAAATAGTTTTAAAAATAGGATAAAAATAATTGCAATCCTTACCCGGTACTTCTTTTTTTAATAAACTTTACCAAAGTTTTGTAATCCGCATTTTTAAAAAAAACCTTAAAATTAGTGCTTGAGAAAAAATGTAACTACGCCCCATTATTTTTGTTTTTGTAAAATTTCTTCTCGGCATTTTAAATAAAAACCTTCAAAGTATTTTTTAAGGATATTCAACATAAAATATTTTTTAAAACATTGATAGGACGGTCAGGTCATATTTCTGATTTGGTTTTGATAAAAGCTATTATAAAAACGATTGGCTTGCTAAAAAATATACAACGATAATTTTACTCTTTAAAAGCGTTATTTATTTATTAATTTGTAAGAAACAAACAGCTTTTAATACAAATATAATATACTCGTACAAAGGAAGTTTAACAAAAGGTAAGCCAACAAAGTTTATTGTGCTAACAGTGGTTATATAGAGGTGGTTTATTTATGAAGCTAATAAGAGAAGAAAAAAATAAGAAGGAAGAGGGAATAGGTAATGGGATGATGGAGATAGGATCGGGACAAGAGATGCTATCGATACATATATCGATATATACCAATTTGTGGCCGTAAGCATTACTTCGGTTCGATATTTTGAAAGGGTATTGTGAAGAATGTCGATGTTGTTAAATTGTCCATTATATAATGCGGGGAGTGATAGAATTTATCATAAAATTGGTCCTGCATGCGGGCAAATGAAAAAAAAAGCGGTTTCTCGGGTTGGTCTTGACGGTATGTAGATTTTTATGAAGTTGATGAGCTCTTGCGAGTCCAGTCCATTATTCATAATTTTAAACAATAATATTTGATCTAACATTAAAAGTCGTGTTTGAAACGCGATGAAGTTATGTTTATCGTATTGCATAATAATATTATCATTATTTAGAATTAATAAAAAAGCCCTATCCGACGTCCCTCTCCCGCTTAAAGTCTTCCGTGTACGTGTTGATACAACCTTTAAATATATATTTAAAAGTAATTTCGAAAACAGGACACGTAATAAACCTAAAAAATACATGTTATTGTAATGAATGCATTCATTTAATGTTATAGAAAAGTCTTCGTAGAGCAAATCGATACCTTAATTCAATAGGGAACTAACTCAAAATACCTCATTTTGAGAAAACTGGATTTGAAATTTTTTCATAAAGACATCGCTCCGATGTAAAGTTCTTTTGTCCACCTATAACATAACAATAGATGCAACATGTAAGTAATTTATCAACCTATCATATCATAGGTGTAAATGGCTACATTTATTAAGTTCCAAACGGAAACATTTGACATGTTTCTCCATTGAACTAAGAATATGCTGATTTCATTATAATTCCATAAATAATTATCTGACTACATAATTAGGACGAATTAGACTTATTTTTTTATTAAAATATGAGAAGGGAGAGTTTATTTACCATTTTTCATCATTAACGCAAAACCCAGAAATTTTGAGTTATTTCCCTATTGAACTAAGGTATCGAAATGACATCTTCCTTAAGGGCGAGAGGGACGTCGGAGAGTTATTATTTATTAATTCAAAATAATGATAGTATTATTACGCAATACGATAAACATTATGTTTTTAAATAGAAAAATATTTTATAAATTTACATACGCTTAGCATTTATGTTTATAGTCCCATTGTATGTTTTACAAAATATTTAAAATACTAATATGATTTTTAAAGTGTAGAAAGGTGTTTTTAATCCTTTATCGTTGCGTATTTGTAAATAAACAATAAGTTACAGTACAAGAACCCCAATCGTGGATACTCAAAAACAAGTGACGCAACGAGGGATGGAAAGAAACGAATGGTCAAGCTTGCAGGGTGTAAGATACGGCCAGTATCGCCCTGTTGCGAGACCAACATTCGACATCGAAACGTTGCCCAAATGGCTTTGTAAGCAATGCTATAAATAATAAGGTGCGTAATACCTACTTCATCCATGCAAATACTCGTACAACGGTCTTATTTAAATTGCCACGTAAAACTTTAATTCCGTTAGATCAGCAAATTAAACCAGTTAAGCTTCCCAGCCTTCCTTTTCCCTATCTCCTTCCCTAACAACTCCCTCACCCAAACGGTCATCACCCAAAAATAAACACTCTGTAGTCTGCTGACGCAACAAATACTGTGAATAGTGTACTCGTATCTGTAAATTCTATATATCTACCTGTCTAGGAAAATGCATGAAGTTTTAAACAAAAATTCTCAAACTGTAATCTTTTAAATTCTCTATGAATTACGCACTGGAATTTTAGATAAAACTTTCAAAATTGCCTCCACTAATTTTCAAACTACATCTATTTTAAGTCATTTTGTTGCGTATTTCATAGAATTTAAAAATTACAGTTTGTGAATTTTTGTCTTTTGAAATCTTATACACTTTCCTAACTGCCCGTGTAAAATTTACATATAAATTATTTGTAGTATTACTTAAGTTAGCCATTTTTTAGTGTTGGCCATTAAGATGAACGGCTGCGCTCTCTGTTTCATAAATAACTTAATTTTGGATTTGAGGCCAAAATATGTATCCAAACTGAATGATACTCGTATGTTTTTTTTTTAAATTAACATTTTTCTATGTAAATATGATTACGTAAATAAAAATATAAAAGTATTTTAATAACGTTTTTTCGGGTCGATATTTTAAATTATGTACGGCAAATTTGTGTTTAATAGTTCATTATAGTCCACCATATTGCTTATTTTAATTTTTTTTATTTATTTTATGTTTCATTACATTTTCAAAGTAGACGGGGTAAAACTTTTTTCTTTAAATCACCGTTAGCCCCCAAATAATTGTTAAAGGTGCCTCTAAAATCGCGAAAAATCAATTCCTTTAATGGCCTATATTTCATAATGTAAAACAAAAATAAATAAATTACTTTTAATCTACTATATTTTTGGACGAAAAAAAATATAATTAGGTTTAGGTGAGTATTTTGGCCTTAAATCCAAAATTAAGTTATGTATGAAACAGGCCGCGAAGCCGTTCCTCTTAAGCCACACATATCCGTATTGGGGATACCATACCCCACTGGCTTCGGGACTTTTGTTCTGTAGTCACATTTTTTAAAATTTATTTAAATCGTGGAACCGAATAAGTGGTAACAGTTTCGCGAAGCCTTCATTCAGTTGCTGATAGACAGTGGCTGGTGACGTTGATACCTAAAAAATCGGTCCAGTACGTCTCTGCCCTCCGCATTGCAAAAGAATTAATTTCTTTCTTAGGATTGAATTTTCAAAGAAAATCCCCTTTACAATCACGTCGGAAAATAATAATGAGATTAGGCGCCTTCCATCGGAAATCGAATAATTCCAAAGATTGAACGGATTTTTTGAAACCAAATTTTTCGTTTTATTCTCTGAGATTTCAATGATTATTGGTTGTTTTGGAACTGTATGTAAAAAATAAGTAATACATCTTTAATTTTTTTTCCGATAAAGTCGTTATTTTCGTCGTAAGCAAATTTTTGCGGCTTAGGACTGGCTATCCCTTGCTTATTAGATATAATCTTTTAATACTAAGATATTTCTAGTACCTAACCTTACTTTATTATTTGTCGGCAAAATTTAAAGAAGAAAATTTAATGAAAAGGAAATGAAAATAAAACCAATTATTTATTTATTTATTACATTACGTAGATACATTTATATTATATGGTAGCATATAACATAATAAAAAGTACGTAATATTCTATAATAACTACGGGAGATATTCAAACAACTGAGGATAATTAAAATGTGTACAAGTGCTATCATGGTATGTCTTGTCAAGTCAATATTACTACCCAACTAGGCAGATTCCCTATTCCGAGTAACCAAATATTCCAGTTATGCGTCGTGTGGTGTATTATTTCTGTTTTTCTTCAATCTATCTACTAAGTGTGTTATTATTATTATAATAACGATGTTTTATTATCTTTTTTTATAACAAATAAAAAATAATGATATCTCCACTGAGATTTCCCGGTGCTGGGGATTTCATTTACAAAATATGAAATTAAATTAAATTAAATTGATGAAAAAAAAAATTGTAAGGTGAGGTGTTTTAAGTGCACTTGAGTGGCCTCGGTGTCAGGTGTTAATAAATTTTCTATTTCAGATCTATGTAACGTATCCAGCGTTTTATTTGATTTTTTAATATATTATTGTTGTTGTGATTTTTGAAGGAGAGAGGGATTTTGTTGTAGAGTTTAGTACCATAGTATAAGAAGCTTTTTTATCCAAGTGTTGTGTTTGCGGTTGCTTGTTGTATGTGTTTTTGACTCTGAGATCTAGTGTTTCTAATATGTGTGCTTGTTGTTATTTCTTGTTTTTTTTTGTATGTATGAATGTAAAGTGGTATTGTTTTAGAGTATAATTATTTTATTGGCATAATGTTAAGATTGTTGAAGATTTCGTCAGTGCTAGTTCTTGCAGGTATGAATAATTTAAGTGACAATATTTACTCCCTTCCTAAGCAAATGAATCAGTTGGTTATTGTTGGACCGATGTATGACGTTTTGCACGTTTATTTCTGGGGGGATTATATTACATATTTTCTGTCCCAAATATGTACCTACCTATATGTCTTTTGATATTTTTTCCGTACTGTTTGTTCCTCGGGACAAGGAGATCCTTTATATTGTGACTTCTTGTAATATGTTTGTGATCGATTTTTTAGAGCTTTTCTTGGTTTCTGCGTATGTCGATAATAAAAGATTAATGGTTCCTAAGCATAAAAACAAATATGAAAAAAGAACTTTAGATCACATGATTCCTAGCTGTTTAAATATGTTACCCGATGAAATAAAAAATAAAATAAAAAAACTGTATTAAAACTAAACAGTTGATAAATATATTGAAAACTAGGCTAGCTGAAAGAAATATTTTTATTAGATAATAAGGAAATATTATTTTATGTACGATTTATTGTTGTCTTTTATGTTTTTTTTAAATTAGAATAAATATTAGAAAATAATGTTGTGAACTTCTCAACAATGGCAATTCTACTTTCCAAAAAAATAATGTTTTTAATCATTGAAGATAATATTTACAACTCTCAAAATGAAACGTGAAACCGAAAAGACACAGAAAAGAAAAGGCAACGGTAACAGTTGGGACTCGAACCCAGGACCTCGTGGTCTATCCGAGAACTTGCGCTCTAATCCACTGAGCTACAGCTACCCCAATCCGTCCCGTCATTTTTATCGCTATCGTATTTCGATTTCTAACTGTCGAACTGTCAATATCATCTTCAATTAATACCCATTTATTTTTAGCTATTACCTTTTTATGATGACTACAAGATTCTATCGGATTTTTTTTAATCTTTATATAGTGTCTCGGATATACCTATCCGATTTTTATTTATATGGGACCTCTGTTGACTTTTTCTACAAATATAGGATTAATATTCAACTTTGAAATAACTTATTGATGATCATAAACCTTTATTTTGTTTGAAAGTTGTCGAAAACTTGTATTTTGCTCGTTGCTTTACAATACCCGCTTTATACATTCGCGTAATATGTGAATAGCCAATAAGTCATTAGGTTACGATTGATCAAACAGATTTCGCATTTAGCGAGGTAGTAGCGTACTCTAGTGGGCGGTGTACGAGTATAAAGATAAAGGAACTATAAAGATAGATTCGCGGTACCACTCTGAAACACGTTGTACAACTTTTGGCTCTGACAACGTCTTAGGACGAGCCCGCCTTACTTTATTGTGATGTTTTGAGAGTAATATAATTAAACATTAAACTCAGTCTATAAATACATCGAATTTTCCTGGCCACGTGACCTTTTTCTATTCCAAACACGAAAATAAACCGGCGCGGAAAATCTGCTCGCAGTCAAAACGTGCGCGCAAATTGTCAAAATATCATCCTGGAATCATTCCTATTAGACTTTAATGAACGTTTTCAATATATTTAAAAATAAATTCTGCATTGAATTGTTGTTTTTTTGCAGAAGTGAAATGCGTGAAGTGAAAATCAATGTTTTAAAATCCTGTAAATCTCGTTAGAAAAATAATTATTCGTGTTTTTCTGTCATTTTCCTCGATGTTTTATGTCATACTTCTGCGAATCTTTTATGCATTTTCGCCATGCCTTTCCGTGTAAATTACTTTTAAAAAGTAAAATACGTAATGTAAAGTAAAAAGTTTAAGAAGAAGAAAAAGTTTGAAACAACCAAGTTGCGGATGTTACGTCTTCATTGATATTAATATTCTCGTTGTGCGGTCGGAAAATGTTATTATTATAATAAATTACGTGCTGCTCAGTTAAAACATGTTTTCTTCCATCTGTGGCGGGAATCTAGGGGCGGGTGTAATACTAATACTCGTGCTGTGTTTATCAACAACAGGTTACACTTTTAATACACTTTCAATAATTAGGAATTCTTTTCTTTCTAGCTGTATGTTTTAACATGAAATTAATGTTGGCATATGTTATTTATATATGTTAATACATGTTGTTGATATACTCGTATTTTATTGATAATATTCGTAATATCGAATGAAATATATTTCTTGCGTTGTGTTTGTCAATAACAGGTTACACTTTTAATACACTTTCAATAATTGGGAATTATTTTCTTTCTAGCTGTATGTTTTAACATGAAATTAATGTTGGCATATGTTATTTATATATGTTAATACATGTTGTTGATATACTCGTATTTTATTGATAATATTCGTAATATCGAATGAAATATATTTCTTGCGTTGTGTTTGTCAATAACAACTTACACTTTTAATACAGTTTTAATAATTGGGAATTATTTTCTTTCTAGCTGTATGTTTTAACGTGAAATTAATGTTGGCATATGTTATTTATATATATATATTGATATATGTTGATACACGTTGTTGATATACTCGTATTTTATTGATAATATTGGTAATATTGTATGGAATATATTTCTTGTGTTGCTTTTATCAACAGGTTACACTCATACAGTTTTAATAATTAGGATTTTTTTTCTTTCTAGCTGTTTGTTTTAACGTGAAATTAATGTTGGCATATGTTATTGATATATGTTGATACGTGTTGTTGATATATGTTGATACATGTTCTTGATATATGTTATTGATAATATTGTATGAAATATACCATATTTCTGTGTAATTTTTTATATTCCCTGAAGAGCTAGACTTAATAATAGGGTATGAGGACCGAATCAATATACTCCTGGGTTATTATTTAGTATACATTTTTATGCGGGTGTATTTTATTTATATCGGGTTTAACGATCTCAGGGGTGGGCCAGACAACTCACACCGTCTAGTTACGTCCACCCGAAGGTGGCTACAGCTTGACACGCTTAATTTCGCAGTCGGCGGTGTTCCTAGGAAACTACGGTATATTTTATGGATACAAGAATAAAAGAAAAACAATATCGAATAACCTGACAGAATTTGAAAATCTCCTACTACCATCACGGTAAGCGGAAGATTTTGCTTGTGTCGTGGTGGAGGACTTTGCCAGCATCGAACCCACGACGCCTGGGCGCGACCCAGACACGATGCCAACCCAGCCAATAACCGGATATAAATTTACAAAAAACGTTCATTTGTTAGCTCCTCCTTTGGCCGCCTGCAAAGTTAAGTGTGTGGGCTCCAAATCTAAATGGTGATAACGTAGTTTATGATAGAACAGCAAGCCTGCACAATATTTTAACTACGACAGTCAATACGGAATCTGTTTTGTTTGTCTGAAGCAACAAGAACTCTCGAAAGGTGAGTAGAACTTACCTTTCGTTATGAAATTTACACAGTTTTTTCTGTGCCATATTTCTACGCAACGTCATTCCATCGTGAAATATGTAACGTTTAAATAACCTTTTAAGCGTAAACGAAACGTGATACGCGCACACAGATGGCGCTAATTTAAATATTTTATAAAAACACTTTTAGGAGGTGATACTTTTAAATATTGAAATGAATTGTTTCTTGGCAGGTGTACACATGGAATAGATTGTTATTGTATATTTAAAGTCCTCTGTGATCGCGTATTATGTCAAGTTTAAAAACTCGACAAGATTGCAAGTTTAGTGTCTAGGAGCTACAGGCTAGATGTTCCAACCAAGCTCTACAATAGGGCATACTTGCAATTTTTTTATGTCAATATCGCACAAGAATCCCGAATACCCGGAGCCAGTGGAGCAGGAGGAGATGGGGGAGTGGAAGGTTGGGAAAAACCTGGCTATTTAAATCTGGTCATTAAACACAGCTAGCAACATTTCAAGGAACGTTTCGATTCTGATTGGTGGTCTTTCACCGGGAGGATACTTAGAGTATCTACCACTCTGGGTGTGTAGGTACAGGCAAATAAAGAATAAACGTTAGAATGTATCTGTGCTCACCGATAGTGGTTTAAATTGATAATAGTTGTAAACCCGCCCGCAGTCCCTTTTTAAAATGATTCTACTGTACCTGCTATTGTTCATGAAATCGCGAAATAAACATAATTAAATTTGTGATTTGCAGGAACCTCCCTATTCGCAGTGGCGGCGCACGAGTTCGGGCACTCGCTGGGACTCAGCCACAGCTCTGTACAGGGAGCACTCATGTATCCCTGGTACCAGGGCAACAAGCCTAACTTCGAGCTGCCTGAGGACGATAGGCTGGGCATCCAGAACATGTATGGTAAGTTAGACACGCCCAATAAATAAAACACACTATAATAAACTATCGTTTATCATTTTGTATTTTGTTTGTAAATTTCGCAGAATTATTGTGTAACATGGGTGTGTATGTGCTCACAATTCACGTTTTGGTTAGGACCCTTGTATCTACATGTAATTTTTTCAACCCTAGGCACACTATGCTTTAGCATCAAACTTGATAGAATTATCTAAAAAAAATGTCCAAAGACTTAGGACTGGGATAGATTACCAATTTAAAATAATTGTTTGACTCCAGGTTCCAAGGAAGAAAGAATGTGGGGCAAAATACCGCACAACCTCCCCACGGAGCCCCCACGGGTCCACACTACTGAGAGACCCGAGGTCCGCCCCGACAGCAGACCTAGGTATCCCGTGCACTACCCTCAAGACGGAAATCCAGACCCCAGGTATCCCAAGAGCAGGACCACCCCTCAACCGAGGCGCACATACACGGAGAGGACTCCCGAAAGAAGGCCGGAATATCCTAGGCCCGATCAACCAGGTGCAAGACCTGAAAATCCTAGACCAGGATACCGACCGGAATATCCTGCAGGTAGACCGGAATATCCTGCAGGTAGACCAGAATACCCTGCAAGTAAACCAGAATACCCTGGAAGTAGACCAGACCATCCTGAAAGTCGGCCGGAACACCCTGGCAGAAGACCCGAATACCCCAAACGCTGGCCAGAGAATCCTGAGCAAAGACCCACCGACAGAAAGCCAGACTACAACAATCCTCCCAGATACTACCCCGAAAGAAGACCTGTCTACACAACAACAACAACAGCCAGACCTCAAATACCCGAGAGAAGACCCGAAGAACATCCTGACAGAAGAACTCACAAATATCCAGAGAATAAACCTCACCACCCTTACCCTCATCATCCTCATTCTACCGCCAGGCCGCATCATCCTCACACCACAGAAAATCCCTACCACCACCCTGTCAAACCCGATTCTCCTAGAAAACCCCATCCCCCCAAGAAGCCTTATATCCCTGAGAAGCCGTGGCGGCCCGACAGGAACCCGGAGAAAAGACCTCCAACTGAAGTGAACCCATTTGGAGGAACCAAGGCCCCCAAGCCGGACTCTTGCAACACCAACTATGACGCTGTGGCATTAATCAGAGGAGAGGTCTTCATATTCAAATCACAGGTGAGATTTCATCGTTGATTTCAGTCTCTTTTCAGTGAAAACACATTTGAGGCCACTAGCCCAAGTGATCTAGCCCCAAAATTCCACAATAGAGATAAATGCTATTAAAAAATTATCAATTTTTTCAGCAATCATTTTTTTAATTAGTTAAGGTCTAATTTTGTGATTTATTTGTTTTAAGAATGTCCAAGGACAAGGAATACATTTTCAAGTAATGTCATTTTAAAATATCAAGTTTATTTTTATTAAAAAGCAATCTTTTTTGCGTGTGTGAATGAAGATATTTCAATGATTTTTTCTCTTGTGTTATGTCACAAACGGGTGTATGTACAAGTGTATTAGATCATTAACTCAAAATCTATAAACTGACGGTTAGACCACTCTTAAGCTGGTGGTCTCGTTTATAATAAATTCTGCTCATTCTTCAGCAGGAAAATTGAATAGATTAGAATATGATAATTGTTTGTCTGACTGGAGTCCTCTTCTCAATTCCTGTTTTTCTTCTTTGTAGGTTAGTGAATATGCAACTTCAGTTAGAAAATTTGACTTAACCGCTTCATGCTCAGGTTTTTTTTACAAAAATAGAACTAAAAACATCAGTTTATTTTATTTTTTAAGAGTTTACATAATTTAAAAGTTGTCCAGTTCAAAAAAACAAAACAGAAGCAATAAAAAAACTTAACCTAATATAAAAATAAAAAAAACATAACAAGTCTAACTGTAATAATAAAAAATTAAAAAACAGAAAAAACGATTTATGTAAACTTCTACGAGCGTTAAGTGGCAACTGGCTAGCTCAGTTCGTTTGTTTATCTTATGTAACGCAAACAAATCGAAACACGCGAGCAGTGCTCGGGTTGGCGCGTTACAACACATGCGCCACCCGCGAACACTGCTCGTTCGAAAGCATTATGTGGTTAAATATGTATGTAATTTTCATTTATGTTTGTTTGTCGAATATAAAATTGTGGAATTTATTTCCAGTATTTATGGCGAATCACAGACAATGGAGTTATGGAAGGATACCCAACCGTCATCAACCGGATGTGGCACGGTCTGCCGGAGGACCTCACTCACGTGGATGCCGCTTACGAAAGACCGGACAGGAAGATTGTGTTCTTCGTTGGTGTGTATTAATTACTTCATAATCTTAACTTTAAAGGAGAAACTCAAGCATCTGCTATAATACCCCACAAATTCAAACACATTCCTAAAGGAATACCGCTGATAGCTTTGTTGTAATCTCTCTTTCTGTTACTTGCATCCTTTATGAGAAAGTAAGAGAGGTTACAACCGAGCTCCCAGCAACACAACCATGCAACTTTTACCATTAAACTTTAATAAATTAAGTTGGCACTACATATACATTTTATGTAGAGAATCTGTGCATTTGAAAACAGCAAACTCTCTCAAACGGTGAGATTTTAATTTAAACATTAAAAAGCCTTTTCTGTTGAATTTCTTTATCAATGCATTTTCAGTTCGCAGCATCATTTCCATCAATAGCTATGTATTTTTTCAAAATATGAAACGTGCATACCAGTATACGAGTGTAGGTTTATTAAATGGATGAAATATTAGACAAGTTTCCATAATTTTCGAATCAGATTTTGAGTGAAACAGCGTAGTAAAACTTGGTATATTTGTGTTCCAGGAAAGCAATACTATGTGTTCAACGCCACATCACTGGTGCCCGGCTACCCGCGACCCCTCACGGATCTTGGGCTTCCCTCCAGCCTGGAGCACCTAAACGCTGCCATGGTCTGGGGACACAACGGGAAGACTTACCTCTACAACGAAACTATGTACTGGAAGTAAGTAACTTATGATTTTTTCTTCTTTAGTCATTGCCTTATTGCTGCCCACCCCAATTTTCCTGGTGAACCTGGCTCCTCCACTCTTTTCGGTTCTGCGCTACGTGAAGAACTGTGGACACCGACAAAATATTTAAGGATACTCTCTTAGCAAACAGTTGATAGCCTATTGTGGATGAACGTTTTATTTACTGATGTGCAATTTATTGTGGATCCCACTATAAAGTTGCCAGAGTTCTCTCTCTCTCAGAAGATTTTGATAATGATAAACCACAACCAGTGCTGTCACAGGCACTATGCGTACATGATGCACAAATGAGGATGTAAGGAATTGTGTGAATGTTGTGGGGTTCAATCTACATAGTACATTGTAGAAGAGTGTTTACTCTATCAGTTCGCCGGGGGTACAGAAATTCTAAACACAACACATTAGCATACCTCTTACCTGTTGTATATATCGTCATCAACGGGAAAATATCTCCCATGTGTCAAAAATGTTAACTGTTCAGGAGGAAATAAAACTGATTTTTGAGAGTTACGGAGTGTTTTAAAACACAAAAAAATATGCTTTGTAGTTTTAGATGCAACAATGTATACGAGGTGTGTTCAAATGAAAAGGTGAATTTTGAATTTTTTCGAAAAGTATTTATTTATTCATCAATATTCATTTTCTCCCCTCCAAAGTAATCCCCCTCAGATATAATGAACTTATGCCAGCGCTTCTTCCAATCCTCGAAGCACTTCTGGGATGCGCTTTTCGGTATGGCCATCAGCTCATTCTTCGATTCTGACTTTATCTCATCAATTGTGGCAAAACGCTTTCCCTTCATTCGTCTCTTCAGTTTCGGGAATAGGAAAAAGTCGCAGGGAGCCAAATCTGGTGAATACGGTGGTTGAGGCATGATTACATTACGGTGTTGTTTTTGGCCAAATAATCACGAACAAGCATTGATTTGTTTTTCCACAATTCCGATCGTTTGAGCCGTATTGCTTCACGCAAACGTTCCATAACTTCCTTGTAGTATTCCTTATTAACCATACGACCTGTTGGCAAGAACTCATGATGCACCACGCCATTGTAATCGAAGAAAACAGTGAGCAAAACCTTCACATTTGATCGAACTTGGCGTGCTTTTTTCGGTCTTGGCTCTTCTGGCCGCTTCCATTGGGATGATTGGGCCTTGGTTTCGACGTCATAACCATATACCCACGTTTCATCACCAGTTATGACCCTTTTGAGCAAATCTGGATCGTCGTTGACGTCATTCAACAACTCCTGAGCGATACTAATGCGACGTTGCTTTTGCTCAAAATTTAGCAATTTCGGAACAAACTTCGCTGCCACACGTTTCATGCCCAAAACATTCGAGAAAATTGTATGGCATGAGCCGATTGATATGCCAACATCCTCTACAACTTCCCTAATAGTGATTTGACGATTTTCCTAAACCATTTTCTTCACTGTTTCAATGTTTTCTTCGTTTGTTGACGTGGTTACAACTCCAGGACACTCACCGTCATTAATATCTTCTCGGCCTTCTGTAAAGTGCTACTCATAAACACTTTTTTGAGACAAAGTAGACTCGCCGAATGCCACAGTCAACATTTTAAGTGCGTTGGAGCACTTTATTCCATTTTTAATGCAAAATTTAATACATACTCGTATTCTTTGATCCATTTTTTTTCAAAAGTAAAAAATCGAAGAACACTCAAAAATGTGCCTAACCTTTCCAGTTGTAAAAAACAAACCACTAAACCAAAATGGCTGATAATGCTAACATATGATAAACATATGTGTACCAACATAACAAAAAATAAATTCGATAATCGAATGTACACAGCCTGCGAAAATTCAAAATTCACCTTTTCTTTTGAACACACCTCGTACAAATAAAAATATTTACTAATTTTCGTGGAATGTATTTTCCCATTGACGGCAATATGTTGCATTTATCTACAGGATGTCTAATGCATTAACTTCGGGAGATGATTCTACGTGATAGTACAAGTAAAAAACATAAATAGCTTTTAACGAATTTTCATTATGTTTTTCCCATACAAAATTATTTTTCCATCGAAAAGAATATTTTTTTTATACAAACTATTGAACATTTTTATCAGAAAACTACCTTAAAATGTTGGAATTTGTAAAAAATATATTTATCTTTTTTAGTTGTATTATCATGTAGAATCTCCTCCTGAAGGTACTGACTGCACTTTACCCCCAGATATCCTGTACATTTCGCATTGTTTTATCTTGTAGTATTTGGTATTATCTGGGACATTGTAATAACGACACCGCTGATTTGCACTTTTATTTTCTCAAAGTTTGCTAATAAGGTGAATTATTATTTTTTGTAGGTTTGACGAAGATGTGGGCCGAGTAGAGCTGGACTACCCTCGAGACATGGCCATGTGGAAAGGCGTTGGAAACAACATTGATTCAGTTTTCCAATGGAAAGACGGTAAATATTTATTTATTTCAAGTATTAGATTTCAACTATTATTCTAGTAACTACAATATGTAATAGATTGGCCCAGCCACTGAACAGAAAATCGATAGAAGTGTGATCTATACCGATTTAAAAGAAAACTGATGTTGCATAATACTTTTCAATTGCTAGAGACTAGACATTGATTGACTATCTCTTCCAAATGGAGATTCCATAATTAAACAAGCTTGATCAATTTCACAAGAAGTAAGAGAAATTCGATCTTATTTTGTAGACTTGCCTACAACACATTTCTTTCGGTTAATCTCTTCAGTGACAATTCATATCTCGTAGTTTTTTGATTTTTCATATTTGGCTGCAAATAACAGCACCACGTAATAAATTACATTTAAACCAAATCGGCGACCATCTTGGCTATTAGGCAGGGCCGGTTCTACGACATCTAGCGCCCTGTGCAGTGAGTACTGATTGCGCACCCCCCATTAAAAAAAAATCATATTAACATTTCTTACCCCTCCCAACAAATGGATTTATCAAATCAACAAGTCTAAAGTCAATTTATTAATATTCCATTCTGTCATCCATTTAACATAATAACAATGCGTACAACGCGAGACCAGTAGAAAATAGGTCCCATACCAGCTAGCTTGGGATTATAAAATCATTCCATGAGATAATGACCTCTATAGCAACTTTCTCCAGATTATCGTATAACACAAAACAATAAAATCGTCCAACAGATGATGCTAGCATTGCATATCGTATTAGAGATGGCTGATATCTGAAATGAGCGACAGTGTCACTGCTATAAACTGCATTTCCAACTACAAGAAAATAAAGAGAAACATTTTTGGAACCAGTTCCCAATAGTGGACATTTCATTTATGATATTTTAGCTTTATTTTGCATAAACAACACCCAAAAGCATTTCTTCAAACCTCCTGATTGGTTGTTGGAAGCGCAATACGGCGATTTAGACATAAAGCACACAAAAATTATTCATAGGAAAACAGGCTCTATGCCTGATTAACTATCCTGCAATTCGTAAAAATATTCTATGACACAAAACTTTTTCTCTCCTTTTTTTGACAATCGTTCAGTGATGTTATGTATTTAAATTGCAGAGATTGCGTCTATGTTTTTTTACTCAATATAAATGTGTGGCAGATCCGGGGTTGCTATGAATTTATATTAAAGGGTTATTTGTTTTTTAAAGTGAACACCGCACAAGAGTCCCAATTGCCCAGAACCACTGGTCAATTTTGGTATGTTGTGAGCCTGGAAGGCGTGGGGAGAGAAAGGATATTGGGAAGAGGAAGGTGGGTCCCACTGGCTCTGGACAGTCGGGAGCGTTCGCAACTCTAATTTAAAAATATGCAAAATTCAATGTTTTTCCTTTTCCTTTTCAGGCAAGACTTACTTCTTCAAAGGCAAAGGATTTTGGAAGTTCAATGACTTGCACATGAGGGTTGAAAATGAAAGGCAAAGGCTCTCCGGGCCCTTCTGGATGGGGTGCCCCTACCCGGCGGATGAGGATTATTTCTTTGGCAACCGCCAACCCTACCAAGGGCTGCCACCTTCACCCACCAGCACCTTCGATACTTCAAAGGGCCATTCGCTGACTTACAGTCCTTTAATACTATTAACAATATCAATATTTTTCATACTCAATATAGACTTAACGTAAAAAGTTTGTTTTTTCATTATTACATTTCTCATATTAATTTCTATAATATCTAATTTAACCCATTGGCATATTCATTTTTATTTTATAACTGGTTGCGGAGAATATCTTTATTTAAAACTCTGGCCGTTTTAACCCAGTCTATCTCGTCACACGATTTAACACAGTGTATATCCGGGCCTGTTACTTTCATGATGTGATCTGCAATACAATACAATTGTACATTAGCAGCCGCACAAGCACGGCATGTATATGCCAGTGGGTTTATTAAGTCTTTAAATGTTCAATGTATTGTATTTAATTTGTAAGCAAGTACTTTTTAATATTGGGTTCTTTACCCTCAGCCTGTGAAAAATGACTAAATTCAAAACAACGGTCGTACCTCACACACGGGAGCCTAATAAAGTCATTTCTAGATTGAGTCCTCGCTGTATTGCGTACAAGCATGTTACAGAGCCGAAATTCATTTGTAAAAATTCCCTTTTCGTATCTCTAGCAACATCTTTAAAAATTTGTTCAATCAATTTATTAGTATATCTTGGAAATGAAGATTTAAAGCGACAGAGACAGTTTTTCCCCTTCAGCTCGTTTCAAATCTCCCGCCTCGGTACAAACGGCCTTGTCCGGTGCGCAGGCACATTAGACGATTGTTATGAAATCAGCAGAAACGTGCGCCACTTTTCATATTATACCGATTTGGGGACGGTTTGTCAATTGTGAATTTAGGAATTTCATTTGACAATCCCATTTCCCTGGAACAAAATGCTGTTAACCTAAAAATTTACTTTTCTCTTTTGAGGTTTGCGTTCAGTGTTAGATTATGCTGTATGTAGTTTCCTATTTTAGAAGATTTAAATGAGAACACTATGTGTTTAATTTGAAATATAATTTTAACTGAAATTTAGACCGGAAAACATAATATTAAAGTGATTAATATTTTCAAAGGGAAAAAATGTCGTCTTTATTCTTGCAGTTGAAAAAGAAAAATATTTTAAAGATTGTGCATAATATAAATAAGTTCATTAACAAATCCTTATTAAATAAAATGTTTATGTTATCGACACGTAGATCAAACAATCACATAAAAAGTTCAAACTCAAACAGATCTAAATACTTCACTTTACCGCCCTGTCCATTTACTTTGATTTATTTATGAATATTTAAGATTTGGGTGTATCATTTGACCAATGTTTACACAACAAGTCATTGGGAATATGTTTATTTACAGTTTTTAAAAGTATTATTTTATCGGCGAAAGGGGACGGAACAATGCATCGCGTGGAGGTGACATCACCCATACATTTGAACACAGGCTGAAGTTAAATGAAAAATAACTCTTTACACAGTTGAGGGAAATTTTTGTCTCCTTCATAATCAATGTATTATATTTCTTAAAATTAAATTATTTTATTCTTATATTCTACTTGATTGGGTATTCCATCTCTTGAGATAAATATTTTCAATATAAATAAATAATGTATTTGTGCAATTCATACACATTCACACCATGTATTTAGTATTTTTATGTAATTTTGGCTGTACGCAGATAGCCTGTTTGCACAGAAGATAAACGCTGTGCTTTTATCTTGCATAAAGCTATTTGTAACACTTATGGTATTAGATAATAAACATTTCAATTTAATTGTTACATTATTTATTTTAAGAGGACAAAAATAAAGACTGCACTACTTTAAAAATATGCCCCAGACATCAAAATAATACTATAACATACATACGGTTTTCTCAATAATTTTGTGACTTTTAAAAATACCTACCCATTTGAAACGTTCGAGAACGTGCAAATTATATCTACACATCGTCGCAGGAAAGCAATATTGCTGTAACCATCACTACCCACAAAAATACTTTGTATACACAATTCCACAGGGTTTTTTTTCTGCGTCGATCTATCTGGGTCCCGTGACTCTACAATTAAATATAATAACTGTACGATGTTGGAAACACTCTTCGTTTTATCAATATTACGTTTTTTAATTGATATATTATTCTCAAAATCCTGTGTTGTTTTTACATGGCTTTGGCTGTTACAGCAATATTGTTTTCCTGCGACGATATTGATAATTTGTATCTTATTTTCGTTATCGTAACAATTTATCAATGTATTTGTTTAGAATTACTTTTATACATTTTATTTAAAACTTCTACAAGAATATGTACCATTTATTAATGCATTACTCAAATACCATTTTGTCTTTGCGAGTCCATCGCCACATTATCTAAGTCAGCCTGAAAAGCAATTTAACTGTGGCAATATCACTACATCGATATGGGTTCACATCAAAATTGTATTGTTTTATGTTTTATAAGAAATATCAATATATTATACAGCCTCATCTCAACATCACTATAATCTAGTATCTTATTATATGTGTAAATAAATTATATAACATTTTGTTTGTTTACATTAATAATTAATGTTGAAATAAATTAATTATCTTTACCCAATAATAATTAACAAAAGTGCAATGACGAGTGAAGGATAAAGTTGTCAAATTTCATAGATTGTATGAAGTGGGATTTTCAATATTATGTTTGTATTTTTATGTAATATTTTTACTAGTGGAAAATCATGAAAAATCTATTCATTACCTGAGGATGCACCTCATATTTTGAAGTAAACTGTAATATACATGGTATGTATTATTCACTAAATATCCCTTTACTACGACATGAAACTTAGAAAATTAATTAACCCTTATAACTTTACTCATCTATTTGTTTACTACTTTTTCAAACAGCTAAATATTGATTAAGGGCCACTTTTATAAACGAACTACCAAATTTCTGTTACGTAACCAACTGTTTCATTAACAGACCGTTATCTGTCTTGAATTATTGCCATTTGCTCGTCATCACTTTCACTGCTCGATAAGGATTTCATTTCACAAATGGAACTTAAATATCGTCTTTTTAATTAAAATAGTGCACGGTTTCAAATAAGCGATCATCAGGCAGCAACTGACAGCTGTCAAACGACCAGTAATCTGATGAACGTTTATAAAACGGTGAAATCAAGCGGTAGTCAAATATTAGTTAGAAATGGTATCAAGCGTTATGAACAGATGGTTATGAAACTGGCCCTAAGTGAGTGGATTTGAAAATCAAATTAATTTTTATTCGCTTTTGTATTGCGTCAATAATCGAAAAATATTTTTTTATTTGGGGATTTGACATTTCATAAGTAGGTACAGGCAAATCATTTTTAAAGAGAGATTCTTGTTTATGTAGTGGTACACAGCGATAGTGGTTAAATTTCATTAGAAATAGTTTGAAACACCACAGTCCACCTTAACCCGCAGAAGTCCCACTATGCAGTACACCACTACACAAGCAAGAATCTCTTTAAAATGATTCTACTGTACCTATTAAGGTTTTTTTAAGGTGGTTTTACAATGAAATGTTTTTAGCAATATATTGTAAGCATAATTTTGTGGAAAATGAACACCAGAAGAATGTATATTTGTTCCTCATGATTTTTTTATAAAATTAAAATATTTTACAATATGTACTGTTCTTTCATCTCTTCATTTTTTTATAAAACCGATTTAAAATAGCTAGGATTAAAAGGGTTAATAATATTTCTAGACAATATCCATCACTGTTTGCTTAAGCCTCGGTCACACGGAGTGATTTCGTCACTGTTAATTGAATATTAGCGAAGAAATCGCTTCATGTGACAAGGTTAAAGGCTGGCTTAAAGCGTCAGCCACACAAAGTGATTTCATCGCTACTATTCGAATAGTAATGACGAAATCGCTCCGTGTGACTGAGGCTTTTGTGTCATAACATAAGCTGTGATATTTTTGTATTTTTTTTTTTCATAGTTGATTTTTTGAGAGAAGAAAAGTATTTTTGGAAATAGACATTTTGTGTACGAATCGAGAAGTAAAAAGACACGGACAAATTTATTCATTGACAAGAGTGAAATGGTGTAGAGTTCGAGATAGTCGATAGCCCGCTCAGCTTGCAGTCGGACGAGTTCAATCCCATAGCGGGTACTCACTTACTCCCTGTTCAACACAACCTATGTTTGATGAAAAGGTCTGTTGCTGTACCTATGATATATCTTATGATTTATAGCATTGTTTAATTAAATTAATATAAAAATAAAATGACTTTCATTATGTGTATCAGTTTGGCGATAAGTTATGTGTAAACGCACATTCACCAGTGTTTCCTTGCTTGTATAACTATTATAACACTGTACTTTATATAATTGTAGGTACAACTTTTTTATACCAACTTAAAAAGCTTTTTTATGACTAGGTCTTCGTTGTTTTTATTTCATATTATGTAGGTATAAAAGAAAAACTATTTAGACTTTTGCAATATTATATTTTGTAATGCATTTGGCTTTCACCCTTCAAGGGTAAACTTAGCCATCGATTCAAGGTGAAGGCGTTGAAGAAACAGCCAATAATTAATATTTTAAGGATGTTTGTGAATATGTTTATCATGTGAAAAAGTGATTCGGAATTGAGACTATCGGTAAATAAAACATATAAAAAAGAATGATTGCCCATTTAAAATATGTTATTGGATATATTGTTAACAGTTTGGTGCGGGATCTCCTTTTCGGAATATCTATCTATCCCCTCTATATTGTTGAGATAGTGTGATGTAGTTATATTTTAGCCAATACACAGGAAGGTCATTTTGGATAAACCAAAGCTCTCAGAGTTGTTGATAATCTTTATAGTTTGCCAGTAAAATGTCAAAATTTAATAAAGTGGAACTAAATTTTCTCATTTGGCAATTTATCAACATGTAAAAAATGTGTTTGTTGATATGTACATTTCATCATGCATGTAAAAAAAATATTATAAATAGCTGGATAACGGATTATATGCATTTAAGCATTAAAGCTGATGAGACTACGACCCTCTTGGCCATTATATTCCCAATTTAACTATTGAATAAACAACTGCAAATTTAACATTTATTTATCCAATGTTTACCAATATAACAATCACAAGCGTCATAGTCTCATTAGCTAAAATATGAAAGTGCATATCATGCAATCCGATGTCTATAAATAACCATATTTAAACTAATTATTATTTTTAATTTATATCTACCCTTTACTTTTTTATTATGGCTATGATGTAATATTTTTAAAATCAAATGTTATAAATTTAATTTAGGTAGGTACATAGATTTTAAGATGCCTATTTTTAATTTATTGTATTAAATATTATTTTTAAATTTGTGTATGTAACTCCGTAGAATTAAAATAATTATATTACATATTATACAATAAACATTTTTACTACATCATCTGTTCAATTATCTTCCTCTATCCTAATTTAACATACCTCAAGAGCTGGATGCTTCGTGACGAAGAATCCGCAAGCAAATAATCAGTATCTACAAACTTTCTGATAGCAGGGAGTTAGGATAATTTATTTCATTGTCTAAATAAGGAAAGAAAGGAAATAAAGCCATAGGTATGAACACATTATCATTTATAGATTGAGTGGAGAGAGGTTTCAAAGAATGGAAATATAGTATACAGCAGGGGCGTCGCCAGGGGTGGGTTAGCCTGCCTCCTTAGACAAATTAATAATGAACAAAAAAAAATCGCTGGAATATTATGTTATATAGGTACAGAAATTGAAATAATTTTGTAATTTTTAAAAATATTTAAGTAAAGGACCTTTTGTATACGCATTCAGAACATACAAATACATCAGAAAATGTTAAAAAGAATGCCAGATTCTAAAGTGGTGGATATTCTTAACTTAACATCACCCTGGTGAAAGACCGCCATTCAGTGTCAAAACGTTGCTTGAAATGGGATTAGCCGTGTTTAGCAGTGGCGTGCAATCCATAGACTGAAAAGCTGCACCTACTGAAAAAAAAAATGAATCAAATAAATAAATTAAGCAATAATAAAAAAGTATGACAAATTTTTGTTCAAAATGTATTTATCCATAATTTTGCTAAGTAACTTGCACACCCATTTATTCAGTTGGCCACAAAAATCAGCGGAAGGTGACAATAAAATAGCCATTTTCAAATATTCAATGAAAGAAAAGTACACACAGCCCCAGTTAGGACTTTCGTGCGGAATTCATATTAATTTTTTTAATAAGTATAATAGGACACTGAAAATCATCATAAATGGGTGCCCCAGTGGAAGCGACCCAAAAGCAGACAGGGAGAGTGGACAGGCTGCATGGAAGAAGATTGGAACAGGATGGGAAGGCCAGACAGGGAGAGTGGACAGGCTGCATGGAAGAAGATTGGAACAGGATGGGAAGGCCAGACAGGGAGAGTGGACAGGCTGCATGGAAGAAGATTGGAACAGGATGGGAAGGCCAGACAGGGAGAGTGGACAGGCTGCATGGAAGAAGATTGGAACAGGATGGGAAGGCCAGACAGGGAGAGTGGACAGGCTGCATGGAAGAAGGATAGGAAGGCCAGAAACTGGAGTAGGGATCGGAATCGGAGAACATTTGAGGAGAAGGCCAAATCCCAACCAGGGATGAAGCACCATGATTTTTTACTTTTTCATTTTAATGTCCAGAGGGCTTTTACATAAATAGTACCTACATGAAGAGTGAAATAAAAAATAAATAAAAAAAATTGCAATGCATAAAAAATACAAGAAATAAAAAAGAAAATTGAGTGATCAGGTAGTTTTACAGAAAAAACAACAGAAAGCTTATGAATGTGGTTGGAATAAGTATTTGATATGGTCCACAAAATTCACAAAACCAACGTTAAACACGCCAGTCAATTTCACCTAACTATCTGTATTCCATAGTATGAAACCACTGTATCGGGGAATGGGAAATGCATTTGTGCTTAGGTATACTGCAGTGGAATAGTGTATTTTGTTGAGTATGTCTTAGGTATGCGTAGGTTTACGAGTTGCAGGAGTTCAGAACAGTTGAATTTAGTATTTTAAACAAAAAAAAGAAATCATTTATTCTACATATATCTTCTAATGTATGTATGGTTAGAGTATTTCATAAGTATAATTAATCTATTCTAGCGGGATATTTAATTTTAAATTTATAAATTGTAGTTTTAATTTGTTTATTCGCTCAATGTTGTAAGGAGACCAAATTACCAAATTGTATTCAATGAGGCTCCTTACTAGAAATTCGTATAATAGTATGGCTTGTAAGGAATTAAAGTTTTTGGTTGTTCTTAATATAAAGCCCAATACTTTCATATCTTTATTCATAATTTGGTGGACATGACTAGCAAAACTTCGTTTTTCATCCAAAAATAATACCAAGATATCTCTTTCTGTGGTGATCATCTCTCTTCTACCTTCTTTTTCTGTGGTGATCATGATAGGTGTTGTGAAGTGGAAAAAAATGTAGATAATTCCTTTTAAAACTTTATTGTGATTACCTAGTCTAATGCTCACCTGAGCAGAAAGTTACAAAATATTTACACAAGTTCACAAAAATGTGAACATACAATCCACCAGTCGATCCTTTTAACTGAAATACACTGTTATGATTTATTTTCTCCCTCTTTGTTATTAACCTTAACAGTTTCTTCTTTGAAGCCCAGATTTGACCACTCTTCTCTTGCCATCAGTTGGTTATCCATCCGGCAGCCCAGATAGTCCTTTGCTTCCTCTCTGCAGGCGCCATTATCATTGTTGTTGTTGGATAAACAAAGCATGTACTTCAACATAAACCTTTTACATTGCCCTTCATGATCCAGGGGAAAACTGCCCTTATCAGGTGGACTCGGGGTGAATAATTTCTGACCAAATGTCATAGATGACATTGCGAAATGATTTATTACTTGGATGTGCAAAAAAATTATTAAAATAAAACGTTATGTACTACTTATGCATCTGCATTCTGCAATCGAATAAATGAAATATTCGTTTGACACTTTGACTTTTGACAGATAGATTAAAGTGTTGTTAGCTTTCAAATATTTTATTAAGTCACGAATGTAGTTTTCTAACTCCTACCAAACTGTTCACTGATTCTGATAGAGTAAATTTGAAAAAAATATATTTGATTTCTATCAATACTGTATACACATTTTCAAAGGTTGTTTGATACGCGAACTCATAATGTTTCCCTCCTCTTCTAATCCTCTCCTACAATATAATAAATATGTAAGTCTATTGTGCCTTCCAGACGATCGGGTGGCCCAGTAGTGTGGCCGACGGAAAAAATATATTAACCGAGTTTTTATTTTTTGACTTGGCGATAGTCCTTGTCTCCGCTGAGCGAAGCGGTTTGAAATTTGGAATTTCGCTTTGGAATTTGCTTAACCGCAAATAAAGCGCGATTTCCAAACGAAATTTCAAATTTCTAAACTGCTTCGCTCAGCGGAGACAAGGACTATTGCCATTATTGCCAAGTCAAAAAATAAAAACTCGGTTAATATATTTTTTTCCGTCGGCCACACTACTGGGCCAGACGAGCGGGTGGCCTAATTGACCGGGTGGCCTGACCACGAAAGTTTCAACTTATCGTTACGTCTTGTTGCCCCACGCATAAGTAAACAAAATACGCACATGAGGGTTTCCATTTCTGCAGAAGAAAGTCTAATTGCCACCTTAAGGGTGAGTGGAATAATTTATTATTCCGAAATAATGATAATATTATTACGCAATACGATAAACATGATGTTTATAAGGATAAAAATATGAATTTTTTTTTTAATTTACGTAGGTTTAGCATTCACCAAAATCAAATTATAAATATAATCTTTTTCTGACCGCTCTACGTATGTTTTTCAAAATATTTTTAAATATCGAATATCCTTAAAAAATCCTTTGAACGTTTTTCTTCAACATGCAGTCATAAAAAATGCAATAAAAAACAAATGTTGGGTGCAGTTTATGTTTTTTATGAACACTAACCTTCATGTTTTTTTTAAATGCGGCTTAAAAAAGTTTTGTAAAGTTTATTTAAAAAAAACTCACTCGCAGATGATGGCAATTATTTTTCTCCAGTTTTTAAAAGTATTTTTAGATTTTTAAACCACCATTTAATTCAGAAAGGCCGGTTTTTATATTCAATTAATTATTTGGCCGTAAGGTGCTGCTAATGTTCCATGCGGTATGAATTCGAACTAGAGTGTTTTTTTTAAATACGACAGATGTCGATAATTAATTTTTTCAATTAAACGCCAAATTTGTTCGAAAATGGTTTATCTATGGGCATATCGATCATCTATGCTACTGTAGGTTCGTGTAATTTTTATGCTTTCCAAGGGGAAGGGACAAGAATTTCAACTTTATTATATCAACATTCAACATGTAATAAATAATTTATGTACCTACAAGACTATTCATTAGTTTCGTTTAAATATCTCATTCAGTAATTAGCCATTATTATTAATAATTTATAGATTGAAACGGTATTACGTCATTTGTATACAGTTTGTAAGGCGGACACAATAGTGATGAAATCTTTAAGAATGGCCAAAATTCTAGATCATCGTATGACAGAGAGGTTAGGTTATTCCGGTAGACAACAGGATGAGTTCAAGAATTATCTTTTGAATGTACTACGTATTTTTATAGGTTGGAATAAAATACCATTGTTTTGTTTATTCTTTGAATAAAATAAATATATAAATGCCAATGAATGTAAAAATAATAAGAAATATGATGTGTAAACGACTGTAATATTATCAATGAATGTGTTTATCACGATGATTAAATATGCATAAGCATGATGTTCTTAATATGCACAAAAATAATGAAAAACTATTTCAGTTAACGAAGAAGCAAAATCACGCATTTTAATTCATTTAAAGTATCAGGTTTCTGTGTGACTTTTAGGTTATTTTTTTTTATTTACGAAAAAAAAAGAAACCAAAAACTTAAAAACCTATTTTATGTCTAATTAAAACATTGTATTACATATAAAGTAGGTTTTAGATTCTTAGTTTTTTAATAATAATAAAACTAACAAGAAAAAGACGTGCTTATATGCATATTTTGATATATCCTTTTGTCATACCTAAAATAAATGACCAAATTCACCGAAACAGTTTTAAAAGGTGCATTGCAGGTAATAATTCCCAGACTAGACCGGCCATAAAATAATTTAGCACAAAGGCTAGCCGAACCTATTGTTAGAAAAATTGTAACTACTACATCGTAAAATAAAATAACCTTAATTGCTATTTTGGAAAGTCGGCAATTCCTTTGAGATTTTATGGGACGGCAATAAACACCTCAAAGGAATTGAGCCGCCCGACGGAACGGCCCGCTGAACAATGCGGGTGATAAAAGAATACATACAGCTAGACAACCGACAGAGGGCTCTAGGAGACAGTCGCGTGCAGTCTTCCACCGAGGAAGCACGAGTCGGTTGCAAGAGTCCGTCCAGGACGGAGAGTCGGTTGCAGCAGTCCGCCCAGGACACAGAGTCAGGTTTAAACATTCCGCCCAGGAAGGTTCCTATTCTCGCTCCTTGGAGAGGCCGCCCAGGTCCTCTGACGACGAGGGAATTTTACGCTTCCATCCCAGAAGGAAGTAACTGATCTTCGCCCTTCGGAGATCAAACATCGAAGACCGCCCAGGCCTCTGACTATCGCCGCGTTGTACCTACGCCCGATCCGGAGGTACATGAATACCTAGTGCGAACGCGAGGACTCTGCATACAAAGCAGCCACTGGACCCTGGACAGCCATCACAAAAAGGGAAGTGCCTCTGACTCTAATGATAATTCCTCCACCCTGTCAGCCAAGTGAATCTCTAACTTTAAACAACAACTTTTTCATACAAATAAGCCAGTTATCCTCTAATTTTAAGTACAAAGACTTTAACAGTAGAATTAAGTAATTGCCTATCTAGTTTTATTGAATTTATTATGACTAATTATAATTAACTCTAGTTTTAAGACTAACCCCACGGCTATCAAAATAAATTACTTGTAACTACCTAAGATTGCATTTCTGTTCCTCCCCTTTTGCGTTATTCCTAGAATTATACCCACTGCTCTATCCACCGTCATATCAATTTACTTCACGATGTTTACTTTCAAAGGTTATTAATATGAGGGCTCTGATCCTATTAGAAATAGCACACAAAATAAGAGAATACATAACAGTTATATAAATTATTATTATTAGTGATACATAAGGAAACTTCTTATAATAATATGTTATAATTTCTCTCAGTACACATAACCTAAAAAAACCTGTTCGATTTATGACAAAGTACCATCGGACGGGACGCATAGATAGATCCGAACGTGCGGCGATTTAAAAAAATGAAACAAACCCTTCCCCCTTTCCCCTCTTCACCCGCGAGAAGAATGTTTTCCATTGATTTCGGAAGACAAAAACATTCTATATGCACACAAAAATGTGTATGGTAACGCCCCTTTGCTTTGTTTTTTTGTGTAAATGTTTAGAAAAAACTCGCAGGAGCGGGATGAATCGCTCTACAAGGCGTTGGGTTAATTTTAATTGATTTGGCAGTAAAAACGGCTCTTTTTAAAATGTTCTTTGTCGAAACATGCACAGCTGTTTATATCAGCTTTTGGGGTAAATTTTTTTGCGAGGTTCATTTGCATTGCTTGTTGGTTTCTGGGCGTATTTGACAGGTTTTTCGATCATTTTGCGTAATTAAAACAGTCATGAGACGTTTCGACAAAAGTGACATTGTGTTTCGTCCGTGTCATTAATTTAATTCAGAATTAACATATTCCTTTTCGTCAGGTCATAATTTTACAAAAAATAAAGAGAAACAAAAATGGAAGGAAATAGGAGTGAGTATATAGGAAGATATAATTTCTTTTTCTTTAAATATACAATATTAGATAGGTATATTATTAGAATATAAAACCACTGAATATTCTTTAGAATATAGAAACACATAATAATAATAATAATAGTTGAATGATTTGTATAGCGCCGTTTTTGTGAAAAATCACCTCAAGGGCGCTGTACAAATATTTCTTAACTAACTATGTACAAACAGATACAGAAAAACATACTTACCTGCAGCAGGCAGGTCGCTTCAGATGAACACAGTTTTAGAAAAAATTATTTATAGAGATGATAGTTTTACATGGTTATTTGTTTCTCCTTTTCTATTGATGTTAAATTTATTAGATGATTGGTGGCACAAGAAGAGTTGGTATTTATTGAATTATTGGTATTAATTTTTGGGACTGGAAAGTATTGATAAAATGAATTTTAGGACTCGAAAATATCTATAAAATTATCTTAAAAAGCGTAAGAGGCTTTTACTAAATATTAAAGTTTTTTTATTTATTTTACACTTTGGTTATTTACAGTGTTGCGGGCTGTGGACGCATTTGCGCACCGATGCGTGAATTTTTAATTTTATTTTATTATTTTATTTTATTTATTTAATGACTTTAGGTAAGTACTAACCGGATAGCCTAGCTAAGCAATTTACAGGTGAATTTCATCAATTTATGGATACGATTGTCTGAAAAGATGTGTTTTAAGTTTAGTTCTGAATTCTGTTGAGTCTTTGATAATTCTTAAGTCATGCGGCAGTTCATTCCAGGCTTTAGGTCCTGACACTCCGAAAGCACGATCACCGAACTTAGTATTAGGTGTGCGCTTTGGTTCCTTCAACCTGCCGATAGCTGATGACGCTGCTGACCTAAGGGTGGACTGCCGTGAGTTGGTATTTTCGGGAATACACAGTTCTGATAAGTAAGCCGGAGCCATTCCGTTAATGTGCTCGTCTTTATTCTATATAGGTATAAAATGAACAAAAGTGTAAAATTTAACTGTAGAATTTCGCTAATTATTGTTTTATAACGTTTTTACAATATCCAATGTACTTACAGTAGATAAAATTTATAAAAAATATGCAATTATTGAATTTTTTATTAAAAAAACGTTAAATAAATTACAATTATCCGCAAGGTATCAGCATAACATTAAAATCCCGCAATTCAACACTAAGCATACGCCAAACACATACCTATATCTAGGAATAACTTTTTTTAACAACCTTCCTTCTAATCTTAAAATTATAGAATATATCCATGAATTCCAACATAGATTAAAAAAATTACCTCAAACTACTGTAACAGTCTTTTACTTTATTTTTTATTTATTATTAGTTTTTTTGTATTCTGGTACACAAGCGAATTGTAGAGGCCGACTGATCCCAATCTACGGAGCGAGGCTGGGGGGGGGAGATAGCACTCCTACCGTTCCTTTTGCAAGGAGGAACGGTACTGACGACAACGACTTTTGTTAATCTTGTCCGAGGCAGTTGCTTATTGGGTCCAGTCCGAGGCAGTAGTCCGATGGGGGTAAGCAGTGGTCAGAGTGAAACAAGGCGGGTGGTTCAGATGTCAGAGCGGGCGGTAGGCAAAGAGAGGTACTTGTCAAGCTGGCGGTCGAATGGCGTTTGCAGGCTATTTATGCGGTCCACCAAGCGCGGACCGCCGGTGCCGTGTAGATGCATGACAAGTCGGTCTCCCTCCCACCAACCGTACCGCTCCAACGCTTTTATTCAGTCATTTCAGTTTGGGCGGTCTGGGGCGAACAAGCTCGCCAGACCGCCCGTTACATATATCAACAGACAACATTAATTTAATAATAAGTGCGCCGCTTCAAATATTCAATATTCAAATATTACTATTGATAAATTACTAAATTTACACAACAAATTCATACTGTAAAAAAAATAACATATTAAATAAAAAAAAAAATAGATAAATAAATAAAAAAAATAAAAAACAGTAAAACTTTTTTGCTGTTAAGGTTGTAAAAATCATCAATCATATTCAATCTTATTCTGGTTTTAGCTTAAGCTGGTTTAAATGGCCTTGAAATTTGAAACAAAACGATTTTACGACATCTGTTAACTACAGTAGTTTAAAGTAGGAATTTTGAGGTAAGTCTGTGATCAACAGGTTTGGTCATAAATTCTCAGATGGCGATGATGGTTCAAGGAAATATTTATTTTGCGTAATTATAGATGATTTCAAGGATTCCCCTAACTTAGGGATATAACTCGGAATATAATTTGTTAGGTTCATCTTTTACTCTGTGGTCAAACATACACTCAAATCATAGTGTCGACAATAAATAGTTCATCTTGGGTTTCTTTTAACGGAACAAACTTTCTGATGTTTACTTTTCTGCAAACTTGGTTTCAATTTATTCGCTGTTATTGTTTCCATTTCATTGGGACCAATTTTATACTTGTATTTGTGAATGTATGAATGAATGCCAATGAAGAAAGAGATATGTGCCAGTAAGGAATTGGCTCCATTCTCTGCTTAGCCTGCGGAGAAACGACGTGATATTTAGTACCTAAGTAAGTAAGTACTTATTTCGTTATTGAGAAATTATGTTTTTTGTTTCCCTCACACCATGAACCCGGGCACCCCTGCTAACGCATCAACCGTAGCGAACCACTTGAGATGACCTATGACAGAGGTGTTGGTTATCCAATTAAAGGTTCCCGGGGCAGCGGTAGGCACCCATCCCCGCTTCCCAAATTAAAAGTACAGTATGTATTTCATACAGGATTTAAAAGATTATTGGGGATTATTGTCTTGTGAAGCCTTACACATCATATTAATTACCTACTCGTGTATAATTAACAGATAAAAAAAATCATTCGTAGTATTTCTTGAGTTAGTGACCTGCAAAGTATGTATTTTTGGGTGCTATCATTGAAATATTCTGCCATAAAGATTCATTGTGATTATTTCTAGTGGGAATGCAGTAGCGGTAGCAGACAAGACGGTGCCTACCGCCATCGAATTTTAGATATTTTGAGACGATGAATTTTTAGATTTTAGATAGCCGCACTCGGGCAGCTAACAGATTCCTAAAGGTTTGCACGCTTCGACGATTTGTCACAGAAGCACCACTAATGTGTGATTGTATAATAAATAATAATAATAATAATACTTGGACGATTTATATAGCCCCGTTTTTGTGAAAAATCACCTCGAACTATTTCTTAGAAAATAAATTCCCATAGACGCTGAATTCAAAACGCACGTATGGAATTCATTTCGAATTCGCTCTCGAACAGTATTAATATGGACGGGTTGATTTTTTAGCAAGAAATTTGAATAGCGCCAAAATTATATTACATGTTGGCCTTGTATACTGTTTTTTTTTATGTGAGTTCACAGCACTTTAGAGAAAACCTCCACTATATCTATCCGCGTTATAAGATGCTTATTTCCATAGCTGACGCACGAAATGACATAGCGAGCGCTGATAAATCGCATTGGTTTAGAAATTTCAGACAGAACAAACTGTATTAATTTCATGACGCTAGAACTGACCGTTCTAGAGATTTAATTGTTTTAGAAAACAGATATGAGAACATGCTTATGTATGCAATAGAATAATACCCGATAGAATAAAAGTCAAATGCTGAATAGACTCCAATTTTCGTTGTATTATATTTAAAATAGACCATATAATAGAAGCGCATGTACGCCGCACAGTACAGTAATATCTATGGTTATGTCAAATAAAAAAACACTTTTTTCTTTCGAAGATTTGCTGTGTGACCATAAAATAAATGAGGTGGGAGAAAACCGAGCATTAGAATAAAAGTTGGAGTCGATTCAACATTTGAATTTCTATTTTGATCGCATAAAAACCCTGTGTTCTCATTGATCTATTATATGTATATATATCTATGAAGTTGATATGACGGTGCGTCGGGCAGTTGGTATTATTCTAGGAATAACGCAAAAAGAGAGGAATAGAAATGCGATCTTAGGTAGTTACAAGTAATTTATTTTTATATACGTGGGATTAGTCTTAAATCTAGAGTAAAACTTAATTAGACATAATAAATTTAATAAAACTAGATACGCAATTACTTAATTCTACTGTTAAAGTCCTTTACTTAAAATTAGAGGTTCACTGACTTAGGTAATTACTTAATTCTACTGTTAAAGTCTTTGTACTTAAAATTAGAGGTTCACTGGCTTAGGCAAGGTGGGAGGAATTATCATTATAGTCAGGCACTTCCCTTTTAGGTGATGGATGTCCAGAGTCCAGTGGCGGCGTTGTATGTAGAGTCCTCGCGTTCGCACTACGTATTCGTGTACCTCCGGATCGGTAGTAGGTGCAACGCGGCGATAATCAGAGGCCTGGGCGGTCTCCGATGTTGATCTCCGAAGGGCGAAGAGCAGTTACTTCCTTCTGGGATGGAAGTGTAGAATTCCCTCGTCGTCAGAGGACCTGGGCGGCCTCTCAAAGGAGCGAGAATTGGAACCTTCCTGGGCGGAAGGTTTCACTTGGCTAGGGGTCCTGGGCGGACTACTGCAACCGACTCGTCTGTCCTGGGCGGACTACTTGCAATCCTCAGTGGAAGACTGCACGCGACTCTCCGTCCCGGGCGGACTCTTACAATCGACTGTCTCCTAGAGCCCACTGTCCTTCTGTCTACCTGTCTACCTGTATTGTTCAGCGGTCGTTCCATCCGCGGCTCAATTCCCTTGAGGGGATTATCTTTTATTGACGTCCCATAAAATTCCAACGGAATTGCGGGCTTTCCCAAAATAGCAGTTAAGATTATATTATTTTAGTTACGATTTTACCTAACAATAGGCTCGGCTAGCCTTTGTACTAAATTTATTTTATGGCCGGTCTAATCTGGGAATTCCTATTATTTAAAATGCACATTTTAAAACTAAATATTTCGGTGAATTTGGTCAATTATTTTAGGTGATTACAAAAGGCTATATCAATCGCCCCTCGTTTTTTTTGACTGAATTATATTAACTACTAGCTATTAAAACTTAATTAAATATAAACACTATCTCTTTGTACGTCTAAAACTTAAGCTAACATGATGACAAAATAACAAAACAATATGACTTAATACTAATCGTCGTGGAAAGTTGCATTGGGTTTTTTTTTTTTCACGTATATATATGGTCCGTCTATAACTAGGAGGATTTTAAATTAGGCTTCGTCTAGCCTCTGTTCTTCCTGCGCAGGTGCCGGTCGCAGCTGGTCTGCGTGTACCTTATTTGGTTTCCCTTGGCGTTCGATCCAATAGACATTTCCTCGACCCGTTGGCATCAGTACCTTGTGAGGTCCACTCCACTTGGGGGCAAAGCCGGCGTGGAATCCCGCTGCTAAGTTCGATTGAGGGTGTTCCTTCATCAGGACCTCTTGGCCCGTCTCGTAAGTAGATAGGTTTTCAACCAGTGGGGCGTAGCCCTCGCTGTACTTGCGCTGGGAGTCCCTGATTGCTTGGTCTTGGACTTCCCGTTCGCGTGCAATAGTGGCCGGCTCAGTAAATTCGTCGGATGTGTGCACCATCCATTCGCCGGGTCGAGGCAGGTCGTAACCTAGCAGGGCTTGGCTCGGTGTTATACCGGTGGCGGCATTCTGACGGCCGCGTAGAGTCCCGAGGATTGTGGGCAAGTAGGTATCCCAGTTTATGTGCGCCTGACCTTGTAGGTAGATCCGTAGTCCCTTTTTTATTTCTTGATTGCGTCGTTCCGTGACGTTAGCCCGCGCATGGTATATGGCTGTAGTCCAATGCAGGCATTGCCAACGCTCAATGGCGTGGTTCCATAGCGTATGTCTGAACTGGGATCCGTTATCTGTAAGCACGGCTCGGGGGTAGCCGAATCGATTGAAGACCTCTGTCTCTAACAGCTTTATTAAGTGTGGAGCCTTACTCGAGCGAATCGGGAAGGCTTCAACCCATCTACTGAAGAGATCTGTCGCCACTAATATGAATCGGTTCCCTTTGGTGGTCGTGGGGTATGGTCCCATCAAGTCGATGGCTACGAGTTCAAATGGTTTATTCGCTTGGGTACTACCAAAGGGGGCCGCCGGGCGCATTGGCCGGGCTCGTGCAGTCAAGCAGATCATACATTCGTGAACATGTTTTTCTATGTCGCTTCGCATGTTCGGCCAGAAGTAGTGGCTTCGGGCCGCCCTAAGGGTCTCCTTCGCCCCCGGGTGGCCTGCTACGGGGCTATTATGGTAGGCGGTCATAACCTTGGTCATGCTTGTTGGTACCACCAACTGGGGCTCGCCGTGTGCCCTCCTCCTCCAGAGGTATTCTCCTATTCGATCATAACTCCGCATGAAGCGACGATCTTGTGCACAGGGATTGGCTCGGGTGCTAATGTGGCGAAGCCGCCTAAGTTTCCTTTGGGTGTCCTGGTCCGTCCTCTGCCGCTCCCTGATTTCTTCGGCTAATGCTACGTTGATCGGCGTTTCACTGCGCTCCCGATTCAGGTCTTCTACCTGCCGGGGAGGAGGATCACCCTCCAGAGGGACTTCCAAGTGCATCACGTGAGCACCTGATGCTTCGCTACTGTCTCCATTCGTGGGGTACACCATTCTGTCAAATTCTTCTAAGTCTGGGTTTACGGCCGTATTACTGGGCATGCGAGACAAGGCGTCGGGTAATTCGTTGTCCTTTCCCGGGCAATGTTCCAACGTAAAGTCAAACTCCTGAAGAAGCAACGCCCAGCGAGTCAGTTTGGTTCGTTGATCCTTCGCGTTATGTAACCACGTGAGAGCCTGGTTATCCGTCCGCAGTTTGAAGTGTCTACCTTCGAGGTACGGCCGATATCGCTTGATCGCCCACACGGCTGCCAGCGCTTCCTGCTCATTCGAATGAAGGCGTTGCTCGGATTCAGTAAATTTTGCGCTAGCATAAGAAATAACATCCTTCCCTCCGTCTGGACGGGAATGGTACAATACGGCCGCTATGCCGAACTTACTCGCATCCGTTTGAATAATAAATTCTCGATTGAAATCCGGTCGAGACAACGTGAGCGGGCCACTAAGTGCTTCTTGGACCCTCGTCATGGCATCCTGGGCGGCCGGTGTCCATCGGTACGGTCGCCGTGTACTAAGTAGGTCTGTCATCGGGGCCGCTAGCTCCGCGAATCGAGGGACGTACTCCCGCAGCCAGTTGCATAACCCTAAAAATCCTCTTAGCTCTTTCCGGGTCCGGGGAGGCGTGGCTGCAGCTATCGCTTTCTCGTGAATAGGCTGTGGTTGATTACCCCTGGCGCTAACCGTGTGACCCAAGTAGTCAATTTGTTCTGCGACGAGCGTGCATTTTTCCGGGGCACAACGGAGTCCGAATTGTTGTAGTCGTTCGAACACCAGCCTCAGGTGGTACAGGTGACTTTCCACGTCGGGAGAGAATACTACTACGTCGTCTATATAGACCATGCAAAATTCTCTCAGGTAACCGGCGAGCACGACCTGACTCATAAGACGTTGAAAAGTTCCTGGGGCGCCCTTGAGCCCAAACGGCATTACTCGAAACTGATAGCATGCACCGTCAGGGGTAGCGAATGCGGTCAAGTGCTTCGATCCCGGGTCCATCGGTACCTGCCAATACCCCTTCGTAAGATCTAAGGTGGTGAACACCCTGGCCGTTCCGAGATCTTTCAGTGTTTCGTGGATCACCGGTAGGGTTGATAGCGCTCCTTCGGAAACCTCGTTCAGTCGACGATAATCGACGCAGAATCGAAATCCCGTCCGCCCCTTCCGAGGGGCCATCACGACGGGAAAGCAGTATGGGGACCTGCTGGCTTCGATTACTCCATCCGCTAACATTCCTTCTAGCTGGTCGTACAGCTCCTTCTTCTTTGCATCCGATAACCGGTGAGGTGCAATGCGAATTGGATTTTTATCCTTTAGGTGAATGACGTGTGGTTGTAAAGGTGCGGGCCCTGCATATGGGCTGAAGAGCTCCTTAAAATCAGTCAATAATCTGTAAATGCCCCGCATCTGGTCTTCTGGGAGGTCAGGAACCTTTGGCAGCTCAACCTTCGCTCGGCTGGTAGGGAGACGCCGTGGAATTAGGTGCGTACTCATCCTCTCGAAGCGGCCAAAGTGCAAACATCCCCGATAAAAGTCCACAACGGCTCTCTGGGCGGTAAGCCAAGCATTCCCCAAAATTAGGGCTTCTCGTAATCCGTCTACGACCAGAAAATCATCTTTTAGCTCTTTATCTTGTATAGCCCAGAGAAGTGTTGTCTCCGCTGTAATAGTCATGGATGCGGAGGTGTGGGCCAAGTTTATTTTCTTCAGCGAGGATTCCTTACAGTCGTTATGTGCAACTAGTTCGGCCCTGACGAGGTTGTGGGAAGCTGCTGAGTCGACAAGTGCTTCGAAGTCTCGTCCTTGAATCTTCACCCGGATTCGGGGCATGAAGGCGACATTTCCGGTTGTTGCGGTATTACACGTTGGATATGTGATGTGAGATTCCGCCCCGGGTGTGTCTGGTACTATGGCCGTTTCCGAATGTAAGTTAGGACGGCACGTTTCTATTAGCGGCGGCAAGGGTCCATTTTGCGCAATAATAGTGGGGATATTCGGTGTAAGAGGGGCGCCTGTGTAAGATGCTGGGTCCCCGTGTTGTGCGCGAGCGACAGAGCGTTGCGGGGACTGGAGTGGATGTCCTTGAATCGGATGTATACCAGTGAGCACCTCACGTGGCGTTTTCTGGTACCCATGTGGGTTTATCTCTGGGGGCCCTGGGCGCGACGTTGTCCGACCTGGTCGTCGCCCGGGCGCTGCCAGTTTCCCGACCTACGGGGTTTTTTTTCTGGGCAATCACGGTTCCAATGTCTTCCTGGGCAGATCTGACACCAGGGTAAGGAGTCTCGCGGACCTCGAGCGTCGTTACTGGGTCTATGTCCCCTGTCCTGTGGTTGGGGAGGCGACGTACGGAACAGTGGCTCCTTCGGGAAGTCGATGGTATTTACTCGCGCAGTAAGTTTCTCCATGGTGTAGGCTCCGAAGATTAAACCCGCTTCTAATAATTCCCTGTAGCGGGGCCTCATTAGTCCTATAAGCTCCGGGCACAGTTCGTCGATGCTTGCTTGGCCAAAAATGCGCCTGAACACGGCTCGCTTTCGTTGTAAGAAGCAAACGCCGCTCTCGTCGCTCCTCTGCTGGTCCCCGTATAATGTTGCAAGTAGGGACGTCCTTGCCCCATCTACGCCGTAGCGCTTTCGTAGCTGCGCCGAAAAGTCCTCCCAGCTCCATCGTCCTCGAATATGTGGCTGCCACCACTTTTGCGCCTCTCCCTGTAACCTCTTCACTGCTTTCTCTACCTTTGTTGAAGGTGAGCAGCCCGTCAAGCTGAAGAACTCCTCGCAAGCGAGAATGAACACTTCAGGTTCTTCCTCAGCCAGACCTCCGAACTGGTCTTCCAGAATCCTCGAATGGCACGAGGTATGCCCTATGTTGGCCATTATTTTCGATGACGGAGGTAGGCTATCAACCTCCACGGTCGCTTCGGCCGCGGTCGCCTGGGTCGCAGTCGCCCGTGTTTTTCGCCTAACCGACGTCATTAATAACTAAATTTAAAAAATACATCTATACCTAAAAACATAACTAAGATTAACTTTTTTAAGGGCGCCAAATACTCTTTTGAGGGGGGAAGCATTAAACCCAATCTACACTATCAAGACAACTAATAAGACAGGATTGTGCGTGAAATTGAAAAAAAATACATGTATACTTAACAACCTAACTACTAATTAATTTTTAAGGGCGCCAAATACTTTTTGAGGGGGAAGCATTAAACCAACATTATACGAAGATGACAATTATTTAACAAACACGATATACAGGACACTTTCAAAAAAATAAATTATTTACTAATATACTTAGTGAGTCGGAAATCTACACTCAGATTCCTACTTGCCAAAAGCAAGCAAGCCCCACGTTTGGGCCGCCAATTGATATGACGGTGCGTCGGGCAGTTGGTATTATTCTAGGAATAACGCAAAAAGAGAGGAATAGAAATGCGATCTTAGGTAGTTACAAGTAATTTATTTTTATATACGTGGGATTAGTCTTAAATCTAGAGTAAAACTTAATTAGACATAATAAATTTAATAAAACTAGATACGCAATTACTTAATTCTACTGTTAAAGTCCTTGTACTTAAAATTAGAGGTTCACTGACTTAGGTAATTACTTAATTCTACTGTTAAAGTCTTTGTACTTAAAATTAGAGGTTCACTGGCTTAGGCAAAGTGGGAGGAATTATCATTGTAGTCAGGCACTTCCCTTTTAGGTGATGGATGTCCAGAGTCCAGTGGCGGCGTTGTATGTAGAGTCCTCGCGTTCGCACTACGTATTCGTGTACCTCCGGATCGTAGTAGGTGCAACGCGGCGATAATCAGAGGCCTGGGCGGTCTCCGATGTTGATCTCCGAAGGGCGAAGATCAGTTACTTCCTTCTGGGATGGAAGCGTAGAATTCCCTCGTCGTCAGAGGACCTGGGCGGCCTCTCAAAGGAGCGAGAATTGGAACCTTCCTGGGCGGAAGGTTTCACTTGGCTAGGGGTCCTGGGCGGACTACTGCAACCGACTCGTCTGTCCTGGGCGGACTACTTGCAATCCTCGGTGGAAGACTGCACGCGACTCTCCGTCCCGGGCGGACTCTTACAATCGACTGTCTCCTAGAGCCCACTGTCCTTCTGTCTACCTGTCTACCTGTATTGTTCAGCGGTCGTTCCATCCGCGGCTCAATTCCCTTGAGGGGATTATCTTTTATTGACGTCCCATAAAATTCTAACGGAATTGCGGGCTTTCCCAAAATAGCAGTTAAGATTATATTATTTTAGTTACGATTTTTCCTAACAATAGGCTCGGCTAGCCTTTGTACTAAATTTATTTTATGGCCGGTCTAATCTGGGAATTCCTATTATTTAAAATGCACATTTTAAATCTAAATATTTCGGTGAATTTGGTCAATTATTTTAGGTGATTACAAAAGGCTATATCAAAGATAGAACTCGGAACCCAGCTCAAGATCTAAAGGCGTCTCATGCCGCCCCTGTCTAGAGAATGAATAATATTATCGCCAAGTAATTTTCTATTATTCATGTGGGAAGGTTAAAACATTAAATTCTCCACTCCTTCGACAGCAAAGCAATGGCCGTTTTACAAAAAAAAATCTAATCAAGCATTATGAATCAGAAATAATAATAACAATAATGTGTAATGACGTCGGCATCCAATACTTAGGTGTGTAGTTATCTACCTATTTCAGAGTCACCTGATGCGACGCCATCTTGTTTTATATATCTATCGCAAGTGTCGGTATAGTATGTAACTACTCAGGTTTTAATTGCACAACGGTTTGTCATCACATCACATCGCAAATAATCAACAAGATAAATATTTACGTGATAGCATACGTGGCAAAAGGCATGAAGCTTGGCATAGCTAACTCTGGAGGAGGGAAAAATAAGAAATTAGGCGCCATGTTGTTTGTTACCTATTCACCTGTCAATTTATTTTTATTTTAAAGCGATACAATTTGGACAACCTATAAAAATTGATGCGGATTCAAGCATTCGGGAACTTTGTGAAAACCTATAAAATTTCCCAGAAATCCTACTAAGTATTTAATTGGATGTGATGCCGCCAGTCTAGTTGTGTTGCCAGTTTCGTGGAAAATAATTCATAATTCGGTACCTACCTACCAGTGGCGTGCAGTCCATAAAGGCTTAAAAGCTGTGCCCACCCTAGGAAAAACAACGACCCAAAAAGAAAAAAAAGTCAAATTTCTAATAAATCGGTAAGAACACTCATTTATTCTGTTGGCCATAAAAATCAGCAGATGTATAGTACAACGCATTTGAAATGTTTTCGGATTAAACAAAATCATATGTAGGTTGTTTTTCGTTATTTTTAAATAAAGTTTAGACCACTTGCGACATATTTCTGAAAGATTTAAATACAGTTTTCTTATAAATTAACAAATAATGTAGCAAACTGCATTCATAACCTTCAAATTGTCAAAATCGCACAAGTGCCCCTTTGCTTTTTTGAAGTTTTGGTACAAAATTTACATGATTTTCGACTACCAAACTAGGCACATGCCAGTATTATGGTAGTCGATTTTGGGGCGAGGATTTCATACCCGAACTTTAAATGTACACACAGTCTACCTTTGGTCATAGAGCAATGCATTCCACTGCTACCTACCCATAAGAAAAGTATTTTTTGCAATACGTAATAGGGTTTAGCCACAGAGCAACTTACGTGTTTCGTAATCCAAAGTTCTGTCCATTCGGGCCTTTAAATTTACTAATTGACTGAGTCATTCAAAAATTCACTTGTACCTAGACTTCATACAGAAGGTATTACTTTTTCAGACACAGTAGATACTCGTATGTTCAACTGCTCGGAATTCCATGATGGAATTCCATTAAAATGATTACTTTAAAGAATTTAAAAACTTTTTTCCACTCTTATGACCTAACCGGTTTCGGCATATCACGGCC
Organism: Halesus radiatus; assembly: GCA_022606495.2. NCBI lineage: Eukaryota > Metazoa > Arthropoda > Insecta > Trichoptera > Limnephilidae > Halesus > Halesus radiatus. The sequence continues at coordinate 61,939 of JAHDVE020000047.1, forward strand.
ATCTCCAGACTGGTACATTTTTTCTTACTTTATGTTATAGGTATATACAAAATTTCGGGTATCATTGGTAATAAACTATGATTTAAATAAATGCACATAAAACCACAGTTCACCACCCCTGGTATCCTAAAAATTGGAAACATCAGTGGCGTGCATTACTCATTGGCCAAGAGTAGGCTGTAGCTTTTCAGGTGATGATTATTAATATTCATCACCCCATAATGTATGAAGGATAAGGCGCTCAAGGCAGATTGCAACTAAACATTCTGATCTAGCACTTAGAAAAAAAAAATCTTACGGTAGGACAATCATTATAAGAAATTTGTGAAAATTGTTTTTTTTTGCAAATTTAGCCACGAAGAAAGGTAGGCACAGTTTTTCGATAGTTTTGCAAATTCTATATGAAAAAGGTACTTGAATTTTTGGTAAAACATTAAAAAAAATGCCTTCACTGATTTTCAAACTGCACCTATTTTCAGACATCTTGGTACTTACGTATTTCACAGATTTTAAAATTTAACAGTTTAAGGATTTTTTCATTCTGAAACTAACTAACTAACCATCGCGCCGTTTCTCCGCAGAGGTAGATAGAAAGGACGGACTGCCAAACGACTGAATCTTGGCATACACTTTTTGCTTCATTCGCATACATACATCGTCTCATACATTATTTTCTGTTATTCCGACTTCTGACATGGCCCGATTCAAGTATTTGATTAACTGTCTTCCTTGGGTATGTTGTGAGGCTGAAGGTAGCGGGAAGGGAAAGGAGATGCGGAGGAGGAAGGTGGGGAAGTACCCGGCTAGTCAGATCTGGTCCCCAAACACGGCTAAAGCCATTTCAAGCAACGTTTCGATTCTGAACGACAGTCTTTCACCAGGGCGATATTGAAAGTATCGACCACTGTGGAACGTGCCACAAATGTATTATTTGTTTTATTTTTAATGAATAAATTGTGAAATGACACAAATAATATTTACTTGCGTACCCCGGGTTTGTACCCGCAACCTCCGGATTCACAGCCGGGGATTGTAACCACTCAACCACGGAGGCCGTATTATCTTACATCTTCACTCTAACGCCTCTTGTGAGATTTAGGTTAATTTTAAATTCGAAATAGTATTTAGGTTTTTGTAGGTACCTGTACCTACCCGTTTTCTCAAACTCGGTAGATCTTTCGGAGAAAACGTTGAACAATTCGTTAAAATAACAAAAGAAGCGCTTTCATGACACCGTTTCTATGGTACCCTTCATTACCAGCATTATCTCCCTTCCCACCTTCACTCTAAACCATAGGTTCCCAAAATGGTCCGTACTGACCGTTGAGATATAGTATAGGTATAGTTTCACAAAAAAAGATGGGGTCCGTGAGATGTAAAAGGGGGTCCATGGATTGGAGTTCATTTAGGCTGCTCTCTGACGGTCCGGTGAGGAACGAACATTTCACTCGTTATTGCAGACATTGCACAGAAAAGTCAAGTTTGCTAAAGTAAGGTAACGGTTTGCAACGCAGTCCATTGTGGGACCTTTCTGCGCAGTGTCTCCAGTTGCGTTTCACTCGTTACTGCAAACACTGCATAGAAAAGTCAAGTTTGCTAAAGTAAGGTAAAGGTTTGCAACGCAGTCAATTGTGAGACTTTTCTGTGTAGTGTCTCCAGTAATGAGTGAAAAGTTCATTCCTCACCGGACCGTCAGAGAGCAGCCTGAGACTGCACGCATAGTAAAGCACCGTAGTAAGACTGCTCAGTGTCTCCAGTAATGAGTGAAAAATTCGTTCCTCACCGGACCGTCAGAGAGCAGCCTAAGTTTCGCTCGACAAGCCTACTGCGCACTTAAAGCGAATCGCGTCCGCGCAGCCACGTTCATGTGCAAGTTTTTACAAATTTTCATTCCAGCACTGCCATAGGACACTGCCCCACCTACCATCAAAATCTTTTACATGATTAGTGAATTACTTGATTTGGTAATGGCGAACATCTAAGAGAAAAACGAAAACAACTGAAGAACAAATGGTAGGTATCAGTGGTGATTTTCTCTAAAGTACGTTAGTGCAGTGAACTTCCATAAAAAAGATAAGAAAATAAGACAAATTCGTATTATAATTTTACCACACAGTTAAAAATCTAACTGTTCATATTAATACTGGGCATGACCAAGTCCTAAATGAGTCCCATACGTGCTGTAAGAATTCAGCACCTTATGGACTTTATGTTCTAAGAAATAATACATACTAATAATACTATCTATAAAATGGTATTGTGCAGGCACAGAATACTTTATTAAGTACCTTTTGCTATTGCAAATCGCAAGTGCGCCCCACTGTAGAATTTGGCAGCCACCTCTGGTCGAGAGTCCCAAAATATCTGAAAAAAAACCCTTCAATCTGTGCAGAAACGGGCGGTCCGTTTGATAGATTCGCCGATATTAACAAAGGTATTGCAATCTTTGGAGCACAGACATCAGGTGGGAATGCTGTCCTTGTTTTACCGGTATTTTAATGGAAGATGCTCCGAGGAACTAGCATCATTGATCCCTTCGGCACCGGTGCATAGTCGGGAAACATGCCAAACGCGTTCCCAAAATTTGCACACAGTCGACATTTGTCACATGAGAACAGGACGCTTTTACGACTCGCTCCTGTGTTCAAAAGCTCGGTTGTGGAACGATCTGCTGGTCTCTGTGTTTCCTCCATCCTACAACATGGGTCTCTTCAAGACCCAAGTTCACTCCTTCCTATCCTCTAAAAGACCCTCCACACAGCATCCCCAATGATGATATAGGCCTTGAGAGAAATTATTTCCCTCAGGGTCTCCTGTGTGGAGTTACCGTAAAAAAAAAATACCCGCAGTGCCTCAGCGTAAACCGTGAAAGCTCGCAAACCTTGGGAATCTGTTGTGCAGCGACTATGGGATTTTTTAATACAAAATTTATACGGAATAGTATTTTGTAAGAATCAATAGATTTTTTTCTGTGATTATCCTGTTTTAATTTTATGTTAAAATAAGTTAGTTACTGAATTTCCTTTTTATATAATTATTTTTTTGCCTACATTGTGATTTTAGTATTTAAAACCGTTTTTTTTATAATCTACGATATTACATTAATTAACCACAGATTCTTTAATAAATCGGCGAATTGTATCTTGTTCTTATTTCGCTAATCTTTGGTGCAGTGATATAATGAAATTCCTTTAGGTCTAGAGAAAAATAGGAGAGAGAGGATGAGGGAGTATTCCCTCTAAACTCCCAGTGAAATAGGCCACGATCCGCCACTGGTAGGTATAAATAAAATATTTTTTTACCATAAATAAAATTTCGATATCTTCCCTTTGTGACAAAACACCATAATTTAATAAAAAATAAAATAATATTTATCGATGCCTCAATTCTAAAGTGCCAAAACTCAAAGTTTTAAAAATATTTTTTATCTACTTATTGGCAGAAAATACTATGCAAGGCACACTTTATCGCATTTTCCCTAGAATTTTTAGGTTGATGCAATTATTTTCAGCTCGCAACGTCCTTTTTACCGACAGGTAACTTTGAAATGTCCTGTTAAAATAATAAACAATACGCCATATCGTTCGTTACCAAAGAATGTTTATTCCGTATTTTACAATGGAACTTATTGGAAACTTTTTGAAAAGTTTAAGTTAATTAGGTACCTACCTCGTTAAAATATTGTAGAATATGGGTACTAAGCTACTACTACTAAATAAAGGGAGCGGCTTTAAAAACCGAGAGCATTTACAAAACGCCATTGACGCGTACCGAGAAGAAATCAATGCATTTAAAAAAAATCCCGCATTCAATTCTACAATGGCCTCGAACGGTGCCGACATGACGTGGCCCGAAGTTTCTCAGAAGAACAGGGTGACGGTGGCGCTTAGCAGCTAGCTCTATTGAGGAAGGTAACAAGCCAAGCCCAAACCGGCCTCTCCCAATGAACGTATATTTAAAATCATTCAAAATGCTCAGAAATCAATCTAAAATAAAGCATTAATACCGTAAAAAATATTAAAAAATGTGTAAGCGACTTGTAAATATTGTACATAAAGAATGAAGTGGAACTTTTGGTGTGTAAAAATTTGTTAAAAAAAATTGCCATCCTAAACAGATCGAGCTTGAATAGTAACCTATCAATTTTATTTTCCGTAAACACATTATTTTATTTTGATAGAAAGCAGTCACTTTGTGGTTAGACATATTTAATGAAAATAAAACAATAACTTTGTTTATAACCACGAGAATTTTATTTAATTTTATAACGACCGACCGGTTTCGCTTAACATAAACATCTTCAGGGTACAAAAATTAAACTGATCAAAAATACATAGTGTGTGTTTATATATACGAAATAGAATAAGACAGAACATAACATAGAACAAATAAAACATGAGATAGCATGAAATAGAATAGCATGAAATAGATTTCTATTTCATGCTATTCTATTTCACCCTTTCTTTGTACCCTGAAGATGCTTATGTTAAGCGAAATCGGTCGGTCGTAATAAAATTAAATAAAATTCTCGTGGTTATAAACAAAGTTATTGTTTTATTTTCATTACATATTATTTTGTTTATTTTTCAATTCTGGATTCTTACGTATAACGTTGAAAAAAATCAGATGTGCGAAATGCTTGGACCTGCTTTTTGTACAATTTGAATGCTTTATGATAATAATAATATGTGTATGCACTATATCTATAAAATATTAATAAACGAGGTAAAGAATGAGGCTTCACCGAGTAACAACACGGAGCAACAGTAGACTCAAAATCCACCAGTCATACGGAAAACGGGTATTCGGGCAGTAGATAAATTAGAATATCATTAATGTCATGCTTATTTCCAACGGTTATTTTCAACAGTTGAAAATCATCAACGATAACGGCTTTGGCGTTAGATGGAATTATCGTCAACGCCCAGTACTACTGTTTATCCTGATGAGGGAAGCTTTGCTTTCGAAACATGTTGATATTTATATATTAAACAGTGGTGTACACAAAGTATATTAATTTTATTTTTAATGTTCACATTATACAATCATACTTACCTCATAATAATCAAGTTTAGTTAACTTGGACGTAAAATTGAACATAATGTCCACGCTTTAATAATAATAATAATTAGATGATTTATATAGAGCGCCGTTTTATGTGAAAAGTCACCTCAAGGGCGCTGTTCAAATATTACTTGCTAGGGTTTATCTTATGTAGAGATACATAAAAATACTTCCCTGCTCCTGGCAGGTCACTCCAGATTAACACGTTATATTATAAAGTTTTAGCTTGGGGAGTTATGATTTTGCACGCACAGGACACAGTATTAGAAAACACTGCACATTTCATGATATTGCAGTTGCTATTTTATTCTTATTTGTTATTGATATTGCATTTATTAGAAGGTCAGTAGCTAAAGGATAGTTATTTATTTCTCTTTTCTTGTTTTATCCCTACTTTAGAAACAGAAGATTTACAACAAATGACTTTTTCTATTTTCATCTATTACAAAAGAAAGCTATTTAACTTTCTTTTTTTAGTTTTTTTTTTATAAAAATAAAGGCAAATATTCCCCGGTTACAAATAAACTGACAATATTTGAAAATCTCCTACTACCATCACAGTAAGCGGAAGATGTTGTTTGTTATTGATTGATTTATGGATGGATGACGTCAGTTATCAGTTATGGTTTAGATTTGATGCTTGTCAGAGACGATGTTCTGATTTTCAAATTAGAATGATACTATTACATAACCAATGTAATAACTAACATTTTTGCGCATGACATTGTTATACTACGTCTTTTTTTTTAACTTTTTATATGAATACCGCACAGTCCCAACTGATCCCAACCGTCTGGAGCCAGTGAGACTATGGCATTCCCAATTGAGGAATGTTGTGAAGCTGAAGGTATTGGGGAGGGGAAGGAGAAGGGGAAGAGAGGGAGGTGGGGAATACCTGGCTATTCAGATCTGGTCACCAAACACGGCTAAAAGCCATTTCAAGCAACGTTTCAATTCTGAATGGTGGTCTTTCACCAGGGCGATACTGAGAGTATCTTCCACTCTGGAACGTGCGCAAATATACTATATATTATTTTAAATTAATTAATTGTGAAACAACACAAATTAATTAAATAAAATTTACTTGCGCACGCCGGGATTTGAACCCGCGACCTTCGGATTCGTAGTCGAGAGCCTTACCCCTTGACCATGGAGGCCGTCTAAATGCGAATATGGATTTATGAATGAGATTTGTTTCCTTATAATAAAATGATTTAGAAAACGAGAGATGGATTAGTTCTTTGGCAGATGCAGTGATCTGATTTCCAATTGGTGGTGATACTGATAAACAATGTAATCTATAATAGAAATTGCATGCCACAGACACATGTATGTACTACAACTAGATTTATGAATGCTTTCCATTTCCCTGTTATATGTTTTAGTAAATAATCGGTGCATGTATGTCTTTCTGATTTCCAAAATAGGATGATACTAAACAACCGCTGCAATTTCTAATAAGTGTGCACTACATCTAGATTTATGATTGACTTCTGTTTATGGATTAGTCATCATTATTGTACTATTACAGCCTCCTGCCAGAGGGCGGAAGAGCTCCTTGTCGCTGCCCGGCAAAGGTGGAGGAGCCTTTATTGTTTATTTTTTGTAAACATATAGTTTCCAACACTGTCCACTGCCACTCCCGATGTATGGGTGGCAGTGAAAGTGGAGGTTCTTTTCAACCCTGATCTTCCATTCTCTTGTGGTCCTGTCGGCTAGAGTAAGCCGGGCAGGGTTCTTCAAAAGTCTCTTCTCCTCTATCTTCAAAGGAACCACATCTCGCCACCGTGCTGCTGGGAATGGTGTGAAGGGTTTAAAGGACCACCCTCTGGTCCCACTGCCCCTCGTTGGGACTGTCTCTGGTGTGCCAGAAACTCTATTACATATAAATTTATTTTCTGTGTTATGAAGTCGAGGGCATTTAGAATCTTTAATTATTAACTTTGTTTAAAAAAAGGTAGTCTTGTCATGAGAACCGATAGAGACCTGACTAGTCCTTGATGGGAATGATTTGGGAAAGTGGTGGGTGCCCTTGACTTCCCGCACAATCCACTTGGGTCATTTTAAAAATATTTTCATGCATTGTTTGAATTTAATAATTTCTTACAAACGAGGAATTACATTACAACTTTACAATTAGGAATTGATTATGACTGAGGATCAGGAATATAAATAAAAACATATTTTTTATTTAAAGGTTGTTTTATTTTGTAAATACACCATACAATACGTATATTATTTGATCGATGAAAATATATTGAATAGTTGCTACAATTTATAGTCATGTCCATCATAAAAAAAATTATAATATAATTTAAATAATTTAAATGTACTTTGTATACACCACTAATAAAATATTAAAATTTAAATAACAAAATTACAAGTACAAAAGATTTGATTAAGATCTACACGGCTCTTTGCCAATCACTATTAGAATATGGTATTATCGGATGGGGCAGTGCTTAGGGACTGATAGGGATATTGAAAGAAAGGTGAATGCAGGAAACTCCATTAACGGAGGACTGAACGCGGTTGGCGCAGTTGTCCAAGGAAGCGAAGCTGGCAGTCCACAATGGAGTGCTGATACCAACCTTGATGTATGGCAGTGAAGCATGGAACTGGCAGAGGAAGGATGAAAGTAGACTGAATGCTGTAGAAATGAGATCTCTGAGACGAATGTGCGGTAAAACCATGTATGATCGTGTGAAAAATATTGAGATTCGTAAAGAATGCAAGGCTGATGTAAGCGTAGTGAGCAAGATTAAGAAAGGGACTCTGATGGTTTGGGCATGTAGAGCGAATGAACGAAGAGAGGAGTGTAAGGAGAATATATGACGCAAATGTGAATGGAAGAAGAAGTCGGGGACGTCCGAGGAAGACATGGCACGATCAAGTGAATCAAATACTGAATCGGGCCAAATCAGAAGTCGGAATAACAGAAGAGAATGTATGAGACGTTGTATGAAAGTGAATGAAGCAAGAAGTGTATACCAAGATCGAGTTGTTTGGCGGTCCATCCTCTCTCCCTACCCCTGCGGGGAAACGGCGTGATGGATGGTTAGTTAGTTAGTTAGTTACAACTACGATTTACAACTAGTGACATAAAACTTATGACTGAAGGGGATCCAACATCGGCTGCATGTTTCGATTTACGCAAAAAAAAAACATCACCAAAACGCGTGTTTTATTTTATTTTCTAAAACGCTGCAGTAGCGGGCCTCGCACCACAGACACTGGTAGCGCATGAGTGCCGCGTGCGCTTGGCGTACGTGGGCGCGACGAGAATGACTGCTGGCACATGGAGCACTATTCAAAAGATATATTGACAAATATTATTAAGAATATTGATGTAGTGGTATAACTGGATGGAATTAAATGCAATTAGAAAATAGGAATAGTGTGAAATACAAAGAATAAAGTAAAATACAATAATTTGTGAAAAAATTCCATTAATAGTGTGAAATACAATGAATAGGGTGAAATACAATGAATAGTGTAAAAGTCAATGTATGGTTAAAGTCCAATAAATAGTGTGAAATACAATGAATAGTGTAAAAGGCAATGAATAGTTAAAGTAGAATAAATAGTGTAAAATACATTTTTTTTTTAATAAAAACATGATCTAATACATTACCTTCTGCTTCTTCACCTCCTTATCCCTTACGGTGCGCTTCCCCTTGCCCCTCCTCGCCGAGTGAACGCGCCCATGCCTGCGCAAAGCAGCCCGCGTGGAGCACGCAAAGGGGCACGCGCGGCACACGAGCTGCGCAGACTCTGCATGGCACAACGCATGCTGACACAGGGAAGAAGGTGAAAGACAAGACAGGCCGCAAGTCTGGAAAATTCTTATTACTTGTTACTCAATAACACATTTATGTATTTATTTATCATACCGGTAAAGAGATCCATATTGCAGAAGGAAGAAAACACAAATGCAACAAGTCGTTACACAACCGTTGAGCATAAGAACAAGCCATAAAAACAATCTTATTTGAAGGCCTCCGTGGTCGAAGGGTAAGGCGACCTAAACAGGCAACTCACAGCCGAGCATGCCCGGCGGGCAAATCTGTTTGTTTGTTTGTTTTTGTAGCTTTATTTAAATCTGCCGACGGCCGCTCGCACGCGAGTGCCGTGCAAAGCATATCAGTTTCAATTTGGGTTCCTTGCTGTGCGGTTGTGTTTACAGTGAGTGGAGAGCTGAGCCACGCAGATGCAGTCACGACAATGGCGTTGGTTGACTTCCGTGTCCTGCCCCAGAAGCTAGTTAGTCGGTGGCGAAGTATGGCGGGGAATGAGTGGACCCTCCCTTGAGTGAACATCGTAGAGGCACTGCAGAACCTTGGAAGTTGCAGAAATTGCCTGTATGCGTTTTTGTAACACACCCTTAGATTGTCGCATTGCGCTGCTGAGTATTGCGACCACAGCTTAGATGTGTATAGGGCAGTGCAGTATGTCTTAAAAAGCAGTTTCCTGACATCATCGCTACAGTGGTAGAACCGCCTAGAGAGCATTCCAGCGCGCATATTGATGGCGTTTCTTTGTCGTTCCATATCTTCCATATCGTTCATGTCTTCTGTAAGGATATACCCCAGGTATCTGACCTGCGAGGCCACAAGCAGCATATTTCCTTCTAGCCAGATTGGTGGGATATTTAGTGGCTCATTCTTGTGTTTAAATTTATTTATTTATTTTATTTTGCAAAAACAGTTATAAATACCAATACAATGCAAAAGCGATAAAAAATTACAGAAATATAGTTAGCACAATTATATAACACAGAGGTAGAACAAAAATAGCTACAAAGAGTTATAAGTAGGAACATAATGTTATAACATAATAAGTTTGTGCTTAAAATTATTGTAGATCATGTGAAAAATATCCACATTTCCTGCGAGGCAGTTAATTAACCTAGTAAGTCTTCCCAGAGGCATCACCATTGGTAAGTTATTTCTGCACCTGGGAAGAAACAGAAGCCTGTGTTGGCGGCCTCGCGTGAAATTATCAGGGACATAAAATCCTATTTCAGCCAGGATGTCAGGTATTGCTAATACACCGTTCAATAGTTTATGAGCCATAAGTAGTAATGCTAAATCTCTCCTAGAACTTAGGCTGCAAATACCCAGCATTCCCGAGATAAAAGCTGTTGGAAGCAGCCATGGGTAAAAACCGAACTCTCTCATGTAGAGGAATCGTAAGAATTTCTTTTGGATTTTCTCGACCATTAGTACATAAACGGTGTCCTCTGGCCCCCATACCTGAGAACCACTCTCGAGAATCCTACGCACTAAACTGAAGTAAAGCAGCCTTATAACTGCAAGGTTTGTTAACTCCTTTGAACTGTGTATGACAAAACCCAACATTTTTGTGGCTGATTTGCAGATCCTTTCGATGTGAGCATGAAATGTTAAACGAGCGTCAAACACAGTTCCCAAGTCCTTACAAGTCGTCATATGCTTCAGAGACGTATCTTTCATTTTGTAATTAAAGTATACAGTCTTATGTGACCTTGTAAAGCACATAACTGAACACTTTTTTACGTTAAAATCGAGTTTATTAGCAATAGTCCATTCAATAATTCCATTAATATCTTCTTGAAGTTGCCTACAGTCTTCTAACGTACTTATTCGCATGAAGAGTTTAATGTCATCGGCGAAAAGTAAAAAACGGACGAATTTTATATTTTTTCCAATGCTATTTATAAAAATTAAAAATAATAGTGGTCCTAAATTTGATCCCTGTGGTACGCCAGAGTATGTGGGATATGTACGGGAGTTGTTTAAACCATACGATACAAATTGTTCTCTTCCGTTAAGATAATTTCTGAATAGTTTCAGTAAATTTACAGAAAAACCAATCTCTTCAAGCCTACTTAGGAGAACTAAATGATCAACCTTATCGAAAGCCTTCGCAAAGTCGTGATATGATGTGTCAACTTGCTCATTGTTATCGAGTGCTCTCGCGACGTAATCTGTAAATATAAATAAATTCGTAGTGGTTGATCGGCCATGTCTAAATCCATGTTGCCGCTCTATCAAAAATGGTTCAACTTTGGCATAAACATATTTGTGGATAATCATTTCCAATAACTTAGCGGGTGCGGAAAGAATAGCTACGGGTCGGTAGTTGATTGCTTGATACTTGTCACCAACTATACAACTATAAGTGATTTTTTGGAGTTGTACAGCAAGTTATGTGAGTTTGCGTACTCTTCACATATTCGCACAAGTCGTCTCATCGCAAATAACCGTGAAAAAATAAGTCAAGACATCATATTGTCAGTTGAGTTTTTTCAACCAAAATTTTGCACGAAACCAGATTGTAAAACCAGCACCTTTATGAATCCAATGTCATTTATTGTCATTAAAGTAAGTTTCCGTTGCTGACAACATGGCAGCAAGGCATGGAACTGGCAGAGGAAGGATGAAAATAAACTGAATGCAGTAGAAATGAGATTTTTTATATGGGACAGAATGAGACTCAGATAGTCGGACAATTAGGGACACAAATAGGGGAACAGTTGGGAGTTTAGACAAGGGGACAGTTAGAGACTCAGATAGTCGGACAATTAGGGACACAGATAGGGGGACAGTTGGGAGTTTAGACAAGGGGACAGTTAGAGACTCAGATAGTCGGACAATTAGGGACACAGATAGGGGAACAGTTGGGAGTTTAGACAAGGGGACAGTTAGAGACTCAGATAGTCGGACAATTAGGGACACAGATGAGGACTCAGATAAGTGACAGTTTGGGGTCCAGATAGGGGGACAGGGGGCTAAGAGTTTTTTTAATTTATTTTAATACCCCACAAGAGTCCCAACTGCTCCCAACCATCTGGAGCCAGTGAGACTATGGCATCCCCAATTGGGGAATGTTGTGAGGCTGAAGGTATTGGGGAGGGAAACGAAAAAGGGAAGAGGAAGGTGGGGAAATTCCTGGCTATTCAGATCTGGTCACCAAACACAGCTAAAATCCATTTCAAGCAACGTTTCAATTCTGAATGTTGGTCTTTCACCAGGGCGATACTGAGAGTATCTTCCACTCCGGAACGTGCGAAAATATACCACATATTATTTTTAAATTAATTAATTGTGAAACAACACAAATTAATTAAATAAAATTTACGTGCGCACGCCGGGATTTAAACCCGCGACCTTCGGATTCGTAGTCGAGAGCCTTACCCCTCAACCATGGAGGCCGTCCTGATGAGATTCGTAAATAATGTACGGCTGATGTAAGCGTAATGAGTAAGATGAAGAAAGGGACGCTTAGATGGTATGGGCATGTAGAGTAGATGAACAAAGAAAGAGTGTAAGGAGAATATATAATGTAAATGGAAGAAGAAGGCGGGGACACCCGAGGAAGACATGACACGATTAAGTGAAACAAAATCTTGAATCGGGCAGTGTTAAGCGTCAGAATAGCAGAAGAGTATGTATGAGATGATGTATGAATTTGAATGAAGCAAGGAGTGTGTGCCAAGACCAAGTTGTTCGGCGGGCCGTCCTCTCTGCCTACCGCTTTGGGGAAAGGCATGATCATAGTACCAGAACAAAGCAACTAGACAAACTAAATGTACCTAAATGCGATACTACTTTTCGACAAAGAAGCTCTGAATTTTTAGCTGTAAAATTATATAACAAACTCCCACTTAATATCAAAAAAAGTCATATAATCAATAATTGCATTAAGTCCAGCAAAACTTGGCTTGAGGAATTAACAGAAGAAGAACTGACAACTATTCTCAAAAAAACGTCATAGAAATTACTAGAAAGACCCTACCCAAACCTTGAAGTTGAAATATAGAAGCGAAACCCCATCGGCAAAAGTATATACCAAATAAAAGTGATGTAAACAAAGTTATTGTCTTATTTTTTAAAAGATAAAAAATTGATTCCCGCAATAATTTCTCTGAAATCCATATATACGAGGTGTGTTCAAAAGAAAAGGTGAATTTCGAATTTTTTCTAAAAGTATTTATTTATTCATCAATATCCATTTTCTCCCCTTTAAAGTAATCCCCCTCAGATATAATGCACTTATGCCAGCGCTTCTTCCAATCCTCAAAGCACTTCTGGAATGCGCTTTTCGGTATGGCCATCAGCTCGTTCTTCGATTCTGACTTTATCTCATCAATTGTGGCAAAACGCTTTCCTTTCATTGGTCTCTTCAGTTTCAGGAATAGGAAAAAGTCGCAGGGAGCCAAATCCGGTGAATACGGTGGTTGAGACATGATTACGGTGTTGTTTTTGGCCAAATAATCGAAAGAGCGATACTAATGCGACGTTGCTCTTGCTCAAAATTTAGCAATTTCGAAACAAACTTATCTGCCACACGTTTCATGCCCAAAACATCGGAGAAAATTGCATGGCATGAGCCGATTGATATGCCAACATCCTCTGCAACTTCCCTAATAGTGATTCGACGATTTTCCGAAACCATTTTCCTCACTGTTTCGATGTTTTCTTCATTTGTTGGCGTGGTTGCAACTCCAGGACGCTCATCGTCATTAACATCTTCTCGGCCATCTGTAAAGCGCTTGTACCACTTATAAACACTTTTTTGAGACAAAGTAGACTCGTCGAATGCCACAGTCAACATTTTTAAGTGCGTTGGAGTACTTTATTCCATTTTTAACGCAAAATTTAATACATATTCTTTGATCCATTTTTTTCAAAAGTAAAAAATCGAAGAACACACAAAAACGTGACTAACCTTTCCAGTTGTCAAAAACAAACCACTAATCCAAAATGGCTGATAATGCTAAAATATGATAAACATATGTGTACCAACATAACAAACAAAAAAAATCGATAATCGAATGTACGCAGCCTGCAAAATTCACCTGTTCTTTTGAACACACCTCGTATGTAATAAATAAAATAAAAACATAATTGCCTAAAATCATGGAAAAACTTGTCCAGGCTTTGACTCAAATGTTCTTTCAATTGCATATTTTGATCATTGCTTCATTCATGTATTATGTATGTGCTGTTCTTTGTCTGTATCTCTTGTGTATCTCATTTCGTGTTGTGTATTTCATGTAATTGGATCATGGTCGGTTAATAAAAATAAATTAACCCACCTTATCCCAGCTGCCGTGCCCCCTGACGTGATTGCGCAGGCTGGCCATACCCCTGGCCCTGTACATGCACTGCGGGCACGCCAGCGGCTTGCGCTCGCTGTGGAGGGCGGCATGCTACGCGAGCGAGGTGCGCAGATCGGTGCGGAAGGCGCAGGGGGCACACGGGCAGGAGAAGGGGCGCAGGCCGCGGTGGCGGAGACGGTGCGCGCCAGCCCGCTCGGCATTACTTGAGGTGTAGGGACAGTCCGGGCAGCGGTAGAACGGCTGCTTGATCGTTGGAGATGGCTGGATATCATTTTGATATTATTATTACAGAATTTGAAGAGGAAGAAGTTAGCAGTTTTCTTGCATCATGTTTTTGATTAATTTAAAGCTATTGTAGTGATTTTCCCTCATTCATTTTTTGATTTTCTGGTTTCAAATATACCCGTCTCAATACAGGATATCCATAGAGAGACACATTAAAAATATATAAGTTAACTTATTTTAAATACATGGCGTCCGAAAACCCGTGGTACAAGCGGAAAACTGGTGAATCTACACACATTTACAGAATATTTTGCGATATAACTTTTTTGATTAGAACTTTCGTTTTCGAGATAATTGTGTCCAAAGTTAGAACAAAATCTGTCACTTCGGGGTTACTATTAGCTGTTTAATCTCTTTTAAATTGGGTCGAAGCGGAGACTCGGCTCCAAAAGTTTAACCCTTTAGTTGCTGAAAAAAAATCTAATTGCTCAGATCGTAAAAATTCGTTTTTTGGGAATTGCAAATTCACCAGATTGTACCACTAGTTTCCGGACACCGTGTATAATATATATGTGATAAATCATAAATTATTGAATGCTGAACGAAGATTTAAAAAAAGTTTAATACCTCTGCAATAAAATGGGTGACACGGTGTCCTTCTAGGTGGGCGTCAAATTGGGCGCGTGAATCCACTTTTGTCGGACACAGTCTGGAAAGACAGAAAACCTTAAATATTATTTTTAATCCCCGTATAAAAGACCCGAGAAAGGGATGCTAACGACACTTGCAGAAAGTAGACCAAATTAAAACTAAATGTTGCAAGCGTATTGTCAAGACGCGCAGCTTGCTGGCATTAATAACATCCTCGGATGGGAAAGGGCAGCAGCTCGTAAGCAGAAGTCGCCCACAATGAAGCCTATATCCAAATCTGGCTGCCAGAAGGATCACGAACGAGTTTCTCCCCCTTCATCTTCCCCTTCCTTTTCCCCTAACCCTTCCCCTTACCGTTCCCTTTCCCCTTCCCCTTCCCCTTCCCCTTCCCCTTCCCCTTCCCATACCCTACCCCCACACCTAACTTACCTGCAGCAATATTTGGTGCCGGGCCGCATGTTGGGGCAGGAGTCTTCCTCATGCAGAGCGCGCCCCAGCATCGAGGGGAACACGGCGTCGCAGCCGTAGCAGCTGTAGCCCGCCTCATCCTCGAAGGAGTGCGCCTCCACCGTGTGGAGCTCCAGCGGAGAGGTGGTGGCGAACCGGGATTGGCAGCGCGGGCAGCTCACAACACCTGGGGAAAAGAAACAACCGGTTTATTGAGGAAAATCGAGCAGCTATTTACAGTGAGATCACAAATATCCCAACTTTTCGAATGATCAATCTGAGGCACCCAAGTGTTTTGTTGAGCATTCGCTCTGTTTGCCTGTTTCCAAAAAAAAACAACAGGTTTTTTTCATTAGATTCCGCAATAACAATACGTGTTTACAACATACCAACTTGTATGGGAGAGACGAAAATACCCAAACACATCCGTTAGCTTCAGCTGACCTCGAAATACTAAACGAGATGACGCAGGAACAAACTTGACGTATACGAATGTTTTGTGGGTTTTGGGTATAGTTTTTTTGTACCTGAACATACGGGATATGGCTTTTTGGGTTTGGGCGATAATACAGCAGCCGTATCACGTACATTCGTATGGGTAGGGCGATTAATATATAAATATCAATGTTTCGAAAGCGTAGCTTTCCTCATCACTCTTTTGACATAAATAAAAGTTTAAAAATTTTACAACCGGTTGACAAATAGATAAAAATGAAATTTTAGAAATTAGAAAAAGTGTTAATATTCAATTAAATATTATTAATAATTAAAAAAAAAATTAATAGCTCTCTCTTAAATTTATTTTCATATTAACACAATGTGGCTGGTATTTTTATCAATCCCCTATAAAAAGAGGGCGATTTTTTTTTTCAGATTCGCGAGCAAAATTACGTTTCACGTAAAATAGCTGTAACTTCTGAAGCACGGATCATATTTAAATAAAATTTAGTGTCTTACGTTAAATGAAATCTTTTATTATGTTTTAGATTGTAAAATTATGATATTCAAGGTAAAATTTTAAGTTTTCATTTTCAACGTCATTTTACGCATGTTCAACTTTACCAGGGGTGTTAGTTGAAGTTTGCCGATTTTTTCAATAAAGAAAACGCTCAATTCTCAGGGGAATCTCAAAATTTTTTTATTCAAAGTATTGACCAACGGATTCTATACATTTTGCCCATCTTTGAGGCAAATCATGAATACCATTAACTTTTTCGTTGCACCAGGATGTTCATTGTCTGTTAAATCGAAATCTCCACTTTTAAATTAACGAAACCATGTCTCACATGTTCTAATCACTGGAGCATCTTCACCATAAGTTTCTACCAGCAACCGATGAGCTTCAACTGCTTTTTTCTTTTGGTGAAATAAGAAAAGCAACGAATACCGCAAATGCGGTTTACTTGGAACGAAACTTGACATATTCACTGAGGTAACCAACTATGACACTATTATTTTGGCAGAATGTAACTTGTGTATTTTTGAGGGTTAATGTCCATATAAAAATATGACATAGATGCCAAATCATAGAAATGTATACATATCTCTAGCGACATCTATGAGTAAAACCGGCAAACTTCAACTAACACCCCTGGTAAATTTAATTTTATGAAATATAAAAAGATTAACACTTATTTTTTCGAATCGTGCCACAAATTCGAATTTTATTTTGCAAAAGTATTTGACTGTTTATACTGAATTATGATGCCGTAAATCAGTATAAGGTGATACAGCAGTTTTAATGATTTCCAATCATTTTCTCCCTTGAGCGCAATAAATTTCGAAATTGCATGTGTAGCCTGTAGAGTTTTCGCACACCATACGTACGGTAATCCCATACTTTATCATTTTTGCCGCATTATAAACTCTAAAGAATAATCTTCCTCTCTGAGGCACTATACCCTCATCTAAAGATAGTTGCTGATTAGGTTTGTAAATATTTATGAACTTCGGAAGGAAATAATCTAATTTAGTTTGACTTTACATAGTTAATCTGATTCATCTTCAATATTTTCATTGCCATTGAAGTGCTAAGCCCTCCGTATTTGACGAAATCTGTCTCATGGTCATCGTTTTTGCGAAAAATGGTGTTTCTGAGCTCCAGTATTCGTCTCTTCTGTCCTTATGGACCTCACCCTAGTACACATCTCTTTACTTCACCCCAATAAGAACAAGTCTTTGCGTTACCCGCCGTCTACCAATAGTGCGAAAATACAAAAAAAACGCTTTTAACCGTCTCCCGCTCTTTACCAACAGTATATGCATTTAAGCGTCTTCCGAAACAATGTGTTGATAACAATTTTTTTTATATACATATTTTTTTAAATATCATTTATATACATTTTAATAATAAAAACTATCATTATTTAATTTTATACCTTGTTGTTTTCTTAATTTTGTTTATATTATTAAAAAAAAATAATTACAAACTTAATATCTAATATAATTTTTTATTAACATTTCTGACCAACTTTAATGTAATTTAATTTTTTTGATGTAATTTTATTTCTATTAATTTAATTTATTCACTACTGTCACTAGTTGGCGGTGCTACGCAACTCTAACACGGGAAATCTTAAGTTTTATTATTTTTGATTCTTTCCGCTTTTTACTAATAACATTACTTATAACAATCTCCAACTACAAAAAATCTATCAAACAAACTATAAGAATGAAATGACAAAATAATAACATACCGCCGTTGACAACATTTTTGTCGGAATTTTCTTCTTTATTATATTTCTGTAGTTCAGATAAACTCATATTCATTTCAGAAATCTCTCCCATCATTTTCAAATAGGCTCTCTTCCAGTGATTTCCGAATCCTAGATTTTCGTTTTCCAGTTTTTCTAGATTTCTTAACTGTAATTTCCTCGAAATCGGAATCATTCGTCGGTTCATCTGCCCAATTATCCGAACGTTCGGAATGTTCGTTATCTGAATCGGACAGTTCCTCTTTGATGGTTTCATCCGAATTTTGTTCAGAATTGTTATTAGCTTTGATGTTCACCAGAATTATGTGACTTTTGTTGTCCCCTGCATACTCCTTTAGAGACCTCTCAAGTGTTAGAGCGGACTGCGCACACAAACTCCTGAAAAATAATTTAATTTATAATAGTTTTCTGAAATCTGTATTGGTACACACTCCTTGCTTCATTTACATTCTTGACATGACCCGCTCAAGTATTTCATTAATTTGATCGTGTCTTTCTCAGGTGTCCCAGGCTTCTTCTACCACTTACTTCCAGGCTAATAATTTCCTAACTTATAACACAGCTAGGACATGGGGCATTATATAATTCCTGTTAAAAAGAAGTTTAAAATATTTTCCAGGCACGAGAAACATAAAATGTCTAAACATATTAACATATAGGATTGCCGCCTCGCACAGAATCCCTAACAGAATAAACTTCCCACGTCTCAAGGAAATAATCTTTATGTTGGCACATCTTATTGTACCACCCGGCATTCTAATCGGCCCTACTTATATATTCTTGTATCTGTAGCACAGTGATATAGAGCAAAATAGATAGGGAAACAAGCAAACAATCATAAAAATAAAGCAATGTAGCCTTTACAAGTTTTGATATGAATCTTATGGGGGATTTACAGTTGATTTCTGCTTTGCTGCCGTTTGTCACTCCAATTTACGCAGTCGATTAATATCACATGCAACTTGTTCCATTTCGTTAAAAATGTTTAACAGAACAGACGTGCTACCTACCAAATAAACAAGTTCATGTGGCAAATCATCGCTTGTGACTAACCATTTACACGGGCGATTCTGTCACCCGCCGCATGAGACTTGTTGCCGCACTGCAAAGGTCGGAAGGTAGTCTACTTTGGCGCTTAGGATTTTAGTCATCTGCAACCTGTCGAATCAATAATTTACATGGTCGATTTTTGGTGACAAATGGCCACACGGACAAAATCAACTAGTGTAAATACCCCATAACAGCTACAAATCGACGTGCCCTACATAAAGTTTTTATTTAACCTATGCAATGCTGGCCCTTACAATCTATCCCATCACGCAGCACGTTTTGATGCAATTTTAGTGAAACTTCATGGATCACATTATGAAACATCCGCGTACGGAGATAGCCACTGATGGATTACATATGCAACAGCGGCATAATGTAAAAATATTTAAGTATTTATTGTGTATTCAGGATAATTTATGACAAAGCAATGAGAGAGAAAAACAACAGATTTTAAGTGTAGGGCAGCTAAACCCTGACGTCAGCACTATATTTCAAAAGATAACTGGCGACTCGTTTGCAGTTGTAAATCCTATCCTGCGTACTCTATATCACTGCTGTAGCTGTATATATTTTAGCGTTCATCCCGATAGAGTGCATGTTGATATTGCAAGCACCGTCCCACATAAAGAATACCTTAAAATTAAGCCAATGAAATGTTTACGCTCAATTATAAAACAGAATAAATCAACACTCCCGGACCATCATCCGCCATCTTCTCAGCTGAGACTTCGTATAAATAATGATTACTGATAAAATAATAATTAAGAACACATTATAAAATAAATGTTGGTTGAGGTGAGGGTGTGCCAATTTGATGTATTTCGTTTGAAACATTACGTGTTTTAAGATTTATTTCCGATGGCTACATAAAGTTGTATAGAATTAATTTAGCGGCACTCCCAAACTTTTATATTCTGGTCTACGCTGCCAGAGATCACGTACGGCAGCACTTTGTGGAAATCTGAAACACAAATAATCTACATTAATACATTGCTCAGTTAAATTCTCAACATAATAAGGAATTCCACTCAAAAATATCACTTTAAAAATACATATTCATATAGATCAGCAAACGCAGATTCTGAATGTATAACTTTCATTATGAACAGGGCCTATAGCAAAAGTATCGAGAATTTTTTTTTTCAGACAATTTACAAATAACGGAAAATTTCTGTTGATGATTTAATAAAACTTAACTAAAATTAAATAGTTTGCCATTTGACAGATTACAACCATAGAAGTTTGACGTTTACAATATTGATATGTTTTCTGTGCCTTCTATTTTGCAAACAGCTGTCAAATTGATGAACGGGTTGTCAGACGCCATTGTAGTTACTTAGAAAAAAAATTATGTTGAATTATCTAAAAAGAACGTGGATGTCGTATCTTTATACCGATTACTTGCTGAAGTAATTTTCTATGACAGCTTGTTATATTTATTATGTTTATAGGTTATGAAACATGGATATAAGAAAATATAACTTTTTTTCCATTTGATTACAATGGTAATGACATTTCAAGTATCGTTTTTTCGGTGAATGTTTTGTTACAAAAAAACTTAAAGCCGGATCTCCTACTCCTATTTTTTTTTTTATTACACAAAAATAACATTACATTTGGGGGTGTCCATACACATTTGTCCATACATAGACAATGTTTTTGCATTCCGTGGACGATGGAAAATATTTTTGAGTAATTTTTCAAAAAAATATTTGCAAGAGATCTGCCTTAACAAAATTGACAAAATTTACTTTTTTTGGAATCGAACGATTTCATCGTTTCGATAATCGTTTATTTCGAAAAGAAAATCTGGGACGCAACATCACTACTTTCTGTAATCTGAATATTGTTTTTATCTATGACTATTCTATGGAATAATTCATATCTATGAATTCAAACGTCAGTGTCGATTTTATTGTCGGACGATAGTGGTGAACTTTGACGATATTGTGATAAAACCCGGTTGTGTTCACGAAAATAAATAATTATGTAGCATCTTTAGTTAGATTTACGTACGGATGATAAGTTCGTTGATGATAAATAAACGTGGCTATACGCAGTGTGATTTTAGTGAATTGATTTGAGTAAAGTGAGATTGAGGAATCTGAAATCATTTTGTTACATTATATCAGTTTTCCTATTTTGTGAGTTCTTAATATACTGTGTGGTTATCGTGCAGGTAAGCATAATTTCTTTTACAATAAAAACACATAAATTTGTTGAAGACCACTTTTATTTTATCAAAACTCTACACCGGTTTCGGAAGCACCCTTCCTTCATCAGGAGAATATTAAAACTAACTCATGATATAGAATATTGACAAGACATATAAATTTTAGGTGTTGGAGTGGGGGGTAAGCAAATGGGTAGGGGTAATTGAAGGATTTCCGGGAAGAACAGAGCGATTTATTGGAAAAATATTCAGAATGGGACTAAAAGATAATTTAATTTGGTTATTTAAAATACTAGCATTATTATTCAGGGATTTTCTAATTTCGAGTGCTTCTAAGTTATCCAATTTTTTGCTTTTATTGTTACGGTGAAGAATTGTAACCCCTGTGTCCTTGTTAAAAGTGTGATCTTTGGAAATTAGATGTTTGGCAAATTCTGATAAGTTATTATTATTTAAGCATCTTAAATGTTCTGTGACTCTAATATTTATATTTCTAGTTGTTTTACCTATGTAGAACGATGGACAATCATTACAACCTAGTTGGTAAATACCTGAGTGGCTTAATTTATGTTCTCTATCTTTAGTATTTTTTTAGTAATTTACCTAAATTGTTATCAGTATAGAACGCGGGTTTAATGTGGAAAGGAAATTTTTTTGTGCTAAGTGAGGAAAAGTTAGATATATATAAGATTCTGTGCCATTGAACGGGATTTATTATTTTATTATTATTTTCAGGTGTATTAAATAAAAATGTATTTGTTGAAATTAGTTTAAGTTTCTTATTGAGGAGTTTATCAATTAAATTTGTGGAATAACCATTATTTAGAGCAATTTGTTTAATTTTTGAAAGTTCAATCGTGAAATTAACAGATGATAGTGGGATTTTTACTAGCCGGTGCACCATTGAATGATAAGCAGAATGTTTATGTGAGACCGGATGGTTTGACATGTTATGTATTGTTATATCTGTGTACGTAGGTTTACGGTTTGCTAGTATTTTAAATAACCAAATTAACTTATCTTTTAGTCCCATTCTGAATATTTTTCCAATAAATCGCTCTGTTCTTCCCGGAAATCCTACAATTACCCCTACCCATTTGCTTACCCCCAACTCCAACACCTAAAATTTATATGTCTTGTCAATATTCTATATCATGAGTTAGTTTTAATATTCTCCTGATGAAGGAAGGGTGCTTCCGAAACCGGTAGAGTTTTAATAAAATAAAAGTGGTCTACAATAAATTTATGTTTTTTTTATTGTATATATTTCTATGATCGAAAGGAATTGTCGCATGTTCAAATATACTCTATGTCAATACATTTGTATTCACAGAGCTCAAAAAGATGTACCAAATCTTTGAAAGATATATTTTTTGTGTTTACTCATTTGATTTAACATTTCCGAGACATTCATAGTTCAATGATTATGTCAGTGGCCAGGAATTCAATGATTATGTCGATCGGTTCTTTACCTTGTTTAAAGTTCCATATGAAACGAAATTGTACATGGTCGCGGGAAACCATGATATTGGTTTTCACTATAAATAGGTTATATATTTTTTTGTATCTTACCTTATTGTCATTATTTTGGTACTTTACTGTTATACAGACGTAAAATACAAAAAAAGTGGGAGTTTTTGCTTGGCTTGCCTCTCTTAACCTAATTCTGGGTTCCCACCTTATCTATTCTATGGTCTGTCTCATAGAATGAACCTTTCTATGATAGACAGGAATTGCAATACGTTCACACTTGCTCTATTTTTATTTCATTTCATTTGTATTTGCGGAGCTCAAGGTGACTGCAAATCTTCGAAAGAAAAATAATTTTTTTATTGTACGTAACCATAGATATTACTCTACTAGCGTTGTTCATGTAGCGACTGTCGTTCACATGGTTCTATTTTAAATAGAAAAAAACCTAAGTTGGAGTCGATTCAACATTGCGATTCTAATCTGCTATATTGCATAATACTTAACCTAACCATAGATATTACTGTACTAGCGGTGTTCACGTAGTAACTGTCGTTCACATGGTTCTATTTTAACAATGAAAGTGGGAATCGATTCAACGTTAAGCTTCTATTCTATCGGGCCTTCTATTGCATTGATAAGCCTCATCTCACTCACCTAATTCATAGATTCTACGCAATAGATCATAGATTAGATGAGGTGGGAACCTTCTAGTCCCCACTTCGGAGGACTCTGGGAAGGGAACATAAGAGTAGTAAAGAACCATTTCAAACGCGTCATAGGGGATAATTCATTAACGTATGAAGAATTTACTACAATACTAAACGAAATAGAAGCAATATTAAACTCTCAGCCCCTGTGTGCTTTAACGTCAGACCCTGAGGACGTTCAAGCTTTCACTCCAGGGCACTTCTTGATTGGTGAACCGCTTACTTCAATTCCCGAATATAACTATTCGGATGTTAAAACCAACCGACTCAATCGATGGGAACATTTGCAGAAAATGACGCAACATTTTGGGCAGCGCTGGCATACTGAGTATTTACAAGAGCTACAAAACCGCGTTAAATGGTATAAAACTGCACGTAACTTTCAAGTAAATGATCTGGTAGTCATCAAGGACACTCGGAGTCCTCCGTTAAAATGGCCACTCGGTAGGATAAAGGAAGTGAAACCGGGATCTGACGGGATCGTGAGAGTTGCCTCCGTTCAAACGAGCGATGGTGTCTATCTACGGCCTGTAACAAAACTTTGCCTTTTGCCTATAGAATAGATAGTAACATTTCATTGTATCTAGGTTTAAATTTAATTTAGGGTCTTTATAGACAATTTCTTGGTTTTGCGCCACAAGTGCATTCGTTGCTTGCCTGTGATTCGGCAACAATTTGTTAATTATCATTTTTCTTTCTTTTTTTTTTTTTTGGTTTCGTTTTTGCACGTATTATCTATAATTTCACGTGTACGCAGCTGGTAAGGTATAGATTACCCATTAGATATACGAGTAGATTTCCTTTCATAAAAATTTTGCATTGTTTTTGGTATCGGGTTCGGGATCAGTTTTCAATGGGTTCTGAAAAAATGTTAATTTTGGCGGGCGGTATGTTTTGGCATATTAAAATTCAGTCACCCAAAATCTTGTAGTTTTTTTCAATTGTATTTTGCACACAATATTCTATTGTATTTTGCGGCAGTAAAACCGTCGAGTACCCATTTTTATACATATTAGTAGAATGAAAATAGTTTTTTTTTTTTAACAATACACAATAAAAAATATGTCCTTGTATATATTACAGCGTGTCTCCATACCTAGCTGGTAGATTTGCCCGCAAAATGGATGGTCCTCCTGTTCAGATGGCTACCGTTAGTGCAACCATTTTGTGCTGATAAAGTCAATGGCCATGGAGGGTGATGGGTGCTTTCTCTGCCAAAATGCCTCTTCTGCAATGAATAACATTACATGTACGTATTTCACTATGTTTTTCCACTTATCAATCTTGTTTTTCATTTTAAAGTTCTACGAGTCGTTATGGAAATGATGTTTAAATAAATAGTAGTTGCATTAACTGTGAATTTTCAATATGAAACCTCTTAAAATTTCAATTTAAAACTTCAATGCATTTTAAAAGACAATAAACAGTTGATAGTAACCCCGCAGCAACCGAATATTTAGAATTAAACTAACTTCGGACTCAATTTCAGCGACTCTGCGGTGTATGAAAGGAACGAGCACCAGGAAGTGTGATCATTTATCACTTTTGGAATGCTACAGCAGACCTATTCTGTTGCAGGTTTGTCAGAAAATAATTCGTAATACAATGTTCAATTACATGCTTTTTGGTACATTCTTTTAGCATTGTTGTGCGTACATTATACTGATTGTAAAATTGAACATATAAACTCATACTTTGTTCTAAAAAAATGGTTTTGAGGTGTTCACCTTACTTACATAACGTTATTTACATAACTACAACTACTTAATTTAACATAACTTTCATTACTTATCTTTCCTAACTTAACTTAATGTAATTTTCTTAAAATATTTATTTATTCATAAATTTAAAATAAAACAATAAAGAAATATTAAATTTTTAATTATTAATTAATATTATTAAGATTTAAAAACCTCATTTTAGTTAATTATTGTAGAAAATAATATTAACATAACCTAAATGAAACGGAAAAAAACTACAGAAAAATGGAGAATAATAGCTGCATGATTTCTTATTTTTTTCCTATCTTTTCTTTCTAGCACTTCCCGATGTACAGGATATCCGATGAGGTCTGCACGGAACCAGATGCTGTCCCGTTGGCCGAGAGGAGCGTGAAGTTCCGCGAGCGATGGGACTGCCTGTCACGGGAGTCAACAGAGTACCTGGTGGACAGCCTGGAGCCGCGGGTGGTGCTCGGAGGGCACACGAACCATGCCTGCTATATCACCCACAGCGTCGGCACGCCGGGACCTGATTTAAAGAAGATAGTGAACTATTCTGTTCCGTCGTTTTCCTGGAGGAATAGGGATAGTCCCAGTTTTATGCTGGTGAGTGAGAATACTCCTGTTATTTTATTTTCTAGTATGTATATTTTTATGTTGTGTTGTGGGCATTTAGGGGTGTTTAGAATATTTATCAGAATCTTATATGATTCTAGCTGAAGTACCCGGGGCTATGAACGGTTTGGAGGAAAGTTTTGAGGTTGTGATGTGTTTTTCCTACCCCCATCCCCATCCCCATTTTCACCGGTCTGCAGGCAAAAGAAGGTTGGGAAACGCTGAGCTAAAACACAGGTTTTGAACCTTTTTCGATTCGCTTACTACATAGGTTGTAACTTTTTTTTTAGATATACCCCGCCGGATTAGTAATCTGGTTTTATTATTTGCTTACCAAAATATTTACTGTTTCTAATTTTGTGTTTTTTTCCTTTTCTTTCAGGGGGTCTTCACTCCGGATAAATATAAAATAAGCAAATGCTTCATGCCCAAGGAGAGCACCGTCATACGACTTTACATCGTATTCACCGTGACCTTTGTGGCTTTGGCGTAATGTATTTGAAGAGGAATTGCAGACTTCGACGGACTTATTATAGAAAAGAGAGTTATCATTTATAAATTAATTCTAATGCATATTATTACCAGACTGTACATTATTTTTAAGCAAGTGAATTTATTTTTTGTAAATGAATGTAATATGTTTTATTTTTATGTATGATGAATTTCACAGTTTTCTCCAGTTTAATTTAGCAATTTCGCAGTTATGGTGAAATTGTAAGCTGGACATAATATGAACAAGGCAGATAGTATAGATGGTTGATAAATATTACTGTCATTCTCGTTTTTACAATTTTTTAAAAATATATTTTAATTTGTGATAAATATTCCAAAAGAAACCGGTTCCTCAGAGAAATATTACCTTGGTATATCGACCATCTCTAGCAGATGAACCATTATTAGTATGAAATATTGTGCACAACGAGTGTCGCCATTGTTACCAACATCATTTACCTATACTACTGCAAAACGCATCTACGCACAGCGGCGTACAGTGGTTGAAAATGCTCGTTTTCATCTAAAAATTGAGTATTTTTTTATTTATTTATTCATTAACGCCCCAAAGGGCTTCTACATATTTTAATATTAAAATGATTATGTGTACAGAACTTAAAGAAAAAAATAACATGATGCATAGTTGGTATATAAGTGTAACATATTTATAATATATATGAATGTATAATAATGTGTAAGTGCATGACACAGAAGTTACAAAGGGAAAGGTTTTTAATTTGTAGATACTACTTTTTTTAATAAAAATAGTGATAGCCTGATCTACATGATACATAATACACAAGTTCATAATATATTACTCTTATAATATGAGTGCATGACATTGTGAAAAAAATCATTGTGTTTTTATGTTTCGGATGATGTAAAAATGTATGAAATTGCATAATACATAATATAGTATATGATACATAGAAAGAAAAAAAGAGGAACAAGTTTTTGGATTGTAGATGAGTACAAAGATAATATATATAAAAAAATAATAATTAAACAATAGCTCTTATGCGATGCTCTTATAATTGTTGCAACATAAACATATCGTTCAGGTATCTTTTAACAAGATTCTGTTAGATAAGTAACTTGAGAACTAATCCAACATGTTGCCTCTCAGTCTTAGTGCATATAATTTACTAAGTAATAATTTATGGGATACTTTATCGAAAGCTTTTGAAAAGTCTGTATAAATACTGTTAACTTGTTTTTTATTCGTGAAGGATTCCGTAATATAGTTTTGGTAAAGTAATAGATTAGTAATAGTTGATCTGCCACTGACGAACCCGTGTTGTTTTTTATCAATTACTTTGAGTATTGATGGATAAATTAAGTCGAGAACAAGGGATTCAAAAATTTTCGGGAGTGCTGATTGTATACATATAGGAGGATAGTTTTTTTATGTCTGTGTCATCACCTTTTTTTAAAATTGGGTTAATATAACTAGATTTCCAACGAGTTGGAAAATGTCCAGAAGAAAGTAAATTGTTAAATAATATGGGAAGTGGACTTGATATTGTAGATGCGCATTGTTTAAAAAATATTGGCGGAATGTTATCTGGGCCTGCAGATGTGTTGGGGTCAAGGGAAAGTATTTTATTTAGGCAGGATTCCCGTGTAATGTGGTAGTTCTGTAAATGTAACGTGTTATGATACGTATATGATGGTATTTTATTTTCAGATATTTCGTCTTCGTATACGTTTTGGAAATGATCCGCGAACAATTTAACAATGTCGATGGTGCTATTAGCTATTTTGCCATCATAGTGCATTGTAGGGGGGTAGTCTGAGCTTTCATTGTTTAATATATCTCTATATATTAAAATGATTGTCTGTGTGTCCTCGATTTTCTCGAAAATTACTCGACCGATTTCGCTAAAATAGCAGAGTTTGTTCTTATTAGTGCCGGGAAGGTTTAGAAGTTTGAAAGAAATCCAATATCTAAAACTGTTGCGATAACGTTTTAAAATTATTATGATAAACATTGAATCCCCTAGTTGTATTGAGGTTAGCCACACATTACATATTCAAAAAAAGAAGGTTTGTTTGAGTAGAATATTTTCAAAATGGAAAACACAAGTAGGTACCTACTTAAAAACTTTATTATTTAGATATGTTTTTCACGTTTCGTTTACTCTTAACCTAACCTAAAAACGAAACATATAAATTAATTTGCTCCACATGTAGCTTTAGTAGTCCATCCAGTGTGGTCATAACTCGGTGTCGATCGGCACGTTTCCATGTTATATCTTCTTCATTTCTCTTATCTATGATTCGTCTTTGGTAGATACGTGGGTATATCAGTATATATAATAAACACATCGATTTACTAGGTTTGTGTAATTTTTGTATTTTATTTTACTTCACTTGTGTAATTTTTGTAATTTTGTCTATTTTTTGTTTTTGATTTTCGATTAATTGTGTAATTTTTGTGGTTTGTGTCATTTTTTTAATGTTATTTTCGTTTAATTGTGTAATTTTCGTCGGTTTTGTGTTTTCTTGTATGTTGTTTTTGTAGGTTTGTGTAATTTTTGTATTTAATTTTTGTTTAATTGTGCATTTTTTCTGGTATGTGATTTTTTTGTAAATTATTTTTGTAGGTTTGTATATTTTTGTAATTTTATTTTTGTCGAATTGTGTATTTTTTGTATATTATTTTTGTTTAATTGTGTAATTTTTGTCTCTTTGTGTTTTTTTGTATGTTGTTTTTGTAGGTTTGTGTAATTTTTGTATTTTATTTTTGTTTAATTGTGTATTTTTTTGTCGATTTTCTGTGTATTGTTTTTGAAGGTTTTTGTAATTTTGTATTTTTTTATTCTTAATTGTGTAATTTTCGTTGGTTTGTGTGTTTTTTGTATATTATTTTTGTTTAATTGTGTAATTTTCGTCCGTTTGTGTTTTTTTGTATGTTGTTTTTGTAGGTTTGTGTATTTTTGAATATTATTTTTGTCGAATTGTGTATTTTTTGTCGGTTTGTCGGTTTTTGTATGTTTTTTTTGTAGGTTTGTGTAATTTTTGTATTTTATTCTGGTTTAATTGTGCGTTTTTTGTGGTTTGTGATTTTTTTGTATCTCATTTTTGTAGGTTTGTGTAATTTTTGATTTTATTTTTGTTTAATTGTGTATTTTTTGTCGGTTTGTCGATTTTTTGTATATTATTTTTGTAGGTTTGTGTAATTTTGTATGTTATCTTTGTTTAATTCAGTAATTTTCGTCGGTTTGTGTTTTTTTTTGTAAATTATTTTTGTTTAATTGTGTAATTTTCGTCGGTTTGGGTTTTTTTGTATGTTGTTTTTCTAGGTTTGTGTATTTTAAAATATTATTTTTATCGAATTGTGTATTTTTTGTCGGTTTGTCGGTTTTTTGTATGTTGTTTTTGTAGGTTTGTGTAATTTTTGTATTTTGTTCTGGTTTAATTCTGCATTTTTTGTGGTTTGTGATTTTTTTGTATATCATTTTTGTAGGTTTGTGTAATTTTTGTATATTATTTTTGTTTAATTGTGTAATTTTCGTCGGTTTGTGTTTTTTTGTATGTTGTTTTTGTAGGTATGTGTTTTTTTGTAAATTATTTTTGTATAATTGTGTAATTTACCTCGGTTTTGTGTTTTCTTGTATGTTGTTTTGTAGGTTTGTGTAATTTTTGTATTTTATTTTTGTTTATTTGTGTATTTTTAGTCGGTTTGTCGATTTTTTGTATATTATTTTTGTAGGTTTGTGTAATTTTGTATGTTATTTTTGTTTAATTCTGTAATATTCGTCGGTTTGTGTTTTTTTGTTGTATATTATTTTTGTTTAATTGTGTAATTTTCGTCGGTTTGGGTTTTTTTGTATGTTGTTTTTCTAGGTTTGTGTATTTTTAAATATTATTTTTATCGAATTGTGTATTTTTTGTCGGTTTGTCGGTTTTTTCTATGTTGTTTTTGTAGATTTGTGTTAATTTTGTATTTTATTCTGGTTTAATTGTGCATTTCTTGTGGTTTGTGATTTTTTTGTATATTATTTTTGTAGGTTTGTGTAATTTTTGTATATTATTTTTGTTTAATTTTGTAATTTTCGTCGGTTTGTGTTTTTTGTATGTTGTTTTTGTAGGATTGTGTAATTTTTGTATTTTATTTTACTTCACTTGTGTAATATTTGTAATTTTGTCTATTTTTTGTTTTGATTTTCGATTAATTGTGTAATTTTTGTGGTTTGTGATATTTTTTTAATGTTATTTTCTTTTAATTGTGTAATTTTCGTCGGTTTTGTGTTTTCTTGTATGTTGTTTTTGTAGGATTGTGTAATTTTTGTATTTTATTTTACTTCACTTGTGTAATATTTGTAATTTTGTCTATTTTTTGTTTTGATTTTCGATTAATTGTGTAATTTTTGTGGTTTGTGATATTTTTTAATGTTTTTTTCTTTTAATTGTGTAATTTTCGTCGGTTTTGTGTTTTCTTGTATGTTGTTTTTGTAGGTTTGTGTAAATTTTGTATTTTATTTTTGTTTAATTGTGCATTTTTTCTGGTTTGTGTTTTTTTTGTATATTATTTTTGTAGGTTTGTATATTTTTGTAATTTTATTTTTGTCGAATTGTGTATTTTTTGTATATTATTTTTGTTTAATTGTGTAATTTTCGTCGGTTGTGTTTTTTTGTATGTTGTTTTTGTAGGTTTGTGTATTTTTTAATATTATTTTTGACGAATTGTGTATTTTTTTCGGTTTGTCGGTTTTTTGTATGTTGTTTTTGTAAGTTTGTGTAATTTTTGTATTTTATTCTGGTTTAATTGTGCATTTCTTGTGGTTTGTGATTTTTTTGTATATTATTTTTGTTTATTTTTGTAATTTTCGTCGGTTTGTGTTTTTTGTATGTTGTTTTTGTAGGTTTATGTAATTTTTGTATTTTATTTTACTTCACTTGTGTAATATTTGTAATTTTGTCAATTTTTTGTTTTGATTTTCGATTAATTGTTTAATTTTTGTGGTTTGTGATATTTTTTTAATGTTATTTTCTTTTAATTGTGTAATTTTCGTCGGTTTTGTGTTTTCTTGTATGTTGTTTTTGTAGGTTTGTGTAATTTTTGTATTCTATTTTTGTTTAATTGTGCATTTTTTCTGGTTTGTGATTTTTTTGTATATTATTTTTGTTTAATTGTGTAATTTTCGTCGGTTGTGTTTTTTTGTATGTTGTTTTTGTAGGTTTGTGTATTTTTTAATATTATTTTTGACGAATTGTGTATATTTTTTTGTCGGTTTTTTGTATGTTGTTTTTGTAAGTTTGTGTAATTTTTGTATTTTATTCTGGTTTAATTGTGCATTTCTTGTGGTTTGTGATTTTTTTGTATATTATTTTTTTAGGTTTGTGTAATTTTTGTATATTATTTTTGTTTATTTTTGTAATTTTCGTCGGTTTGTGTTTTTTGTATGTTGTTTTTGTAGGTTTATGTAATTTTTGTATTTTATTTTACTTCACTTGTGTAATATTGTGTAATTTTTAATTTTTTGTTTTGATTTTGTATTTTTCGTCGGTTTGTGTTTTTTTTTAATGTTATTTTTGTAGGTTTGTGTAATTATTGTATTTTATTTTTGTCAAATTGTGTAATTTTTGTCGGTTTGTGTTTTTGTATGTTATTTTTGTAGGTTTGTGTAATTTTTTTTGTATATTATTTTTGTTTAATTGTGTAATTTTTTCGGTTTGTGATTTTTTGTATATTATTTTTGTAGGTTTGTATATTATTTTTGTTTAATTGTGTAATTTCGTTGTTGTGTTTTTGTATGTTGTTTTTGTAGGTTTGTGTATTTTTTAATATTATTTTTGACGAATTGTGTATTTTTTTCGGTTTGTCGGTTTTTTGTATGTTGTTTTTGTAAGTTTGTGTAATTTTTGTATTTTATTCTGGTTTAATTGTGCATTTTTTGTGGTTTGTGATTTTGTTGTATCTTATTTTTGTAGGATTGTGTAATTTTTGTATTTTATTTTTGTTTAATTGTGAATTTTTTGTCGGTTTGTCGATCTTTTGTATATTATTTTTGTAGGTTTGTGTAATTTTTGTATATTATTTTTGTTTAATTTTGTAATTTTCGTCGGTTTGTGTTTTTTGTATGTTGTTTTTGTAGGATTGTGTAATTTTTGTATTTTATTTTACTTCACTTGTGTAATATTTGTAATTTTGTCTATTTTTTGTTTTGATTTTCGATTAATTGTGTAATTTTTGTGGTTTGTGATATTTTTTTAATGTTTTTTTCTTTTAATTGTGTAATTTTCGTCGGTTTTGTGTTTTCTTGTATGTTGTTTTTGTAGGTTTGTGTAATTTTTGTATTTTATTTTTGTTTAATTGTGCATTTTTTGTGTTTTGTGATTTTTTTGTATATTATTTTTGTAGGTTTGTGTAATTTTTGTATTTTATTTTTGTTTTATTGTGTATTTTATGTATATTATTTTTGTTTAATTGTGTATCACTTTCGTCGGTTGTGTTTTTTGTATGTTGTTTTTTGTAGGTTTGTGTATTTTTTAATATTATTTTTGACGAATTGTGTATTTTTTTCGGTTTGTCGGTTTTTTGTATGTTGTTTTTGTAAGTTTGTGTAATTTTTGTATTTTATTCTGGTTTAATTGTGCATTTCTTGTGGTTTGTGATTTTTTTGTATATTATTTTTGTTTATTTTTGTAATTTTCGTCGGTTTGTGTTTTTTGTATGTTGTTTTTGTAGGTTTATGTAATTTTTGTATTTTATTTTACTTCACTTGTGTAATATTTGTAATTTTGTCAATTTTTTGTTTTGATTTTCGATTAATTGTTTAATTTTTGTGGTTTGTGATATTTTTTTAATGTTATTTTCTTTTAATTGTGTAATTTTCGTCGGTTTTGTGTTTTCTTGTATGTTGTTTTTGTAGGTTTGTGTAATTTTTGTATTCTATTTTTGTTTAATTGTGCATTTTTTCTGGTTTGTGATTTTTTTGTATATTATTTTTGTTTAATTGTGTAATTTTCGTCGGTTGTGTTTTTTTGTATGTTGTTTTTGTAGGTTTGTGTATTTTTTAATATTATTTTTGACGAATTGTGTATTTTTTTCGGTTTGTCGGTTTTTTGTATGTTGTTTTTGTAAGTTTGTGTAATTTTTGTATTTTATTCTGGTTTAATTGTGCATTTCTTGTGGTTTGTGATTTTTTTGTATATTATTTTTTTAGGTTTGTGTAATTTTTGTATATTATTTTTGTTTATTTTTGTAATTTTCGTCGGTTTGTGTTTTTTGTATGTTGTTTTTGTAGGTTTATGTAATTTTTGTATTTTATTTTACTTCACTTGTGTAATATTTGTAATTTTGTCAATTTTTTGTTTTGATTTTCGATTAATTGTTTAATTTTTGTGGTTTGTGATATTTTTTTAATGTTATTTTCTTTTAATTGTGTAATTTTCGTCGGTTTTGTGTTTTCTTGTATGTTGTTTTTGTAGGTTTGTGTAATTTTTGTATTCTATTTTTGTTTAATTGTGCATTTTTTCTGGTTTGTGATTTTTTTGTATATTATTTTTGTAGGTTTGTATATTTTTGTAATTTTATTTTTGTCGAATTGTGTATTTTTTGTATATTATTTTTGTTTAATTGTGTAATTTTCGTCGGTTGTGTTTTTTTGTATGTTGTTTTTGTAGGTTTGTGTATTTTTTAATATTATTTTTGACGAATTGTGTATTTTTTTCGGTTTGTCGGTTTTTTGTATGTTGTTTTTGTAAGTTTGTGTAATTTTTGTATTTTATTCTGGTTTAATTGTGCATTTCTTGTGGTTTGTGATTTTTTTGTATATTATTTTTGTTTATTTTTGTAATTTTCGTCGGTTTGTGTTTTTTGTATGTTGTTTTTGTAGGTTTATGTAATTTTTGTATTTTATTTTACTTCACTTGTGTAATATTTGTAATTTTGTCAATTTTTTGTTTTGATTTTCGATTAATTGTTTAATTTTTGTGGTTTGTGATATTTTTTTAATGTTATTTTCTTTTAATTGTGTAATTTTCGTCGGTTTTGTGTTTTCTTGTATGTTGTTTTTGTAGGTTTGTGTAATTTTTGTATTCTATTTTTGTTTAATTGTGCATTTTTTCTGGTTTGTGATTTTTTTGTATATTATTTTTGTAGGTTTGTATATTTTTGTAATTTTATTTTTGTCGAATTGTGTATTTTTTGTATATTATTTTTGTTTAATTGTGTAATTTTCGTCGGTATGTGTTTTTTTAGTATGTTGTTTTTGTAGGTTTGTGTAATTTTTGTATTTTATTTTAGTTCACTTGTGTAATTTATATCGTTTTGTCTATTTTTTGTTTTTGATTTTTGATTAATTGTGTAATTTTCATGGTTTGTGGTTTTTTTGTATGTTATTTTCGTCGGTATGTGTTTTTTTGTAAATTATTTTTGTATAATTGTGTAATTTTCGTCGGTTTTGCGTTTTCTTGTATGTTGTTTTTGTAGGTTTGTGTAATTTTTGTATTTTATTTTTGTTTAATTGTGCATTATTTCTGGTTTGTGATTTTTTTGATTATTATTTTTTAGGTTTCTTTATTTTTTGTATATTATTTTTGTCGAATTGTTTAATTTTTGTCGGTTTGTCTATTTCTCTTATGTTTTTTTGTTGATTCGTCTATTATTTTAGGTAAATTAATTAATTTACCCAGCCTAAACCCTAGGTTTGTGTAATTTTTGTTTAATTGTGCATTTTTTGTGGTTTGTGATTTTTTTGTATGTTATTTTTGTAGGTTTGTGTAATTTTTGTATTTTATTTGATTTAATTAATAATAATAATAATAGTTGGATGACTTGTATAGCGCCGTTTTTGTAAGAAATCACCTAAAGGGCGCTGTGTATTTTTTCTCGGTTTGTCGATTTTTTGTATTTATTTTTGTAGGTTAGTGTAATTTTCGTATTTTATTTGATTTAATTGTGTATTTCTTCTCGGTTTGTCGTTTTTTTTTATTTATTTTTGTAGGTTAGTGTAATTTTTGTATATTATTTTTGTTTAATTGTGTATTTTTTGTCGGTTTGTGTTTTTTTATGTTATTTTTGTAGGTTTATGTAATTTTTGTATTTTATTTAATTGTGCTTTTTTGTGGATTGTGATTTTTTTGTATATTATTTTTGTAGGTTTTTGTATTTTATTTTGGTCAAATTGTGTATTTTCTGTATTTTATTTTACTTCACTTGTGTAATATTTGTAATTTTGTCAATTTTTTGTTTTGATTTTCGATTAATTGTGTAATTTTTGTGGTTTGTGATATTTTTTTAATGTTATTTTCTTTTAATTGTGTAATTTTCGTCGGTTTTGTGTTTTCTTGTATGTTGTTTTTGTAGGTTTGTGTAATTTTTGTATTTTATTTTAGTTTAATTGTGCATTTTTTCTGGTTTGTGATTTTTTTGTATATTATTTTTGTAGGTTTGTATATTTTTGTAATTTTATTTTTGTCGAATTGTGTATTTTTTGTATATTATTTTTGTTTAATTGTGTAATTTTCGTCGGTATGTGTTTTTTTAGTATGTTGTTTTTGTAGGTTTGTGTAATTTTTGTATTTTATTTTAGTTCACTTGTGTAATTTATATCGTTTTGTCTATTTTTTGTTTTTGATTTTTGATTAATTGTGTAATTTTCGTGGTTTGTGGTTTTTTTGTATGTTATTTTCGTCGGTATGTGTTTTTTTGTAAATTATTTTTGTATAATTGTGTAATTTTCGTCGGTTTTGCGTTTTCTTGTATGTTGTTTTTGTAGGTTTGTGTAATTTTTGTATTTTATTTTTGTTTAATTGTGCATTTTTTCTGGTTTGTGATTTTTTTGATTATTATTTTTGTAGGTTTGTATATTTTTTTAATTTTATTTTTGTCGAATTGTATATTTTTTGTCGGTTTGTGTTTTTTTTGTATGTTATTTTTTAGGTTTCTTTATTTTTTGTATATTATTTTTGTCGAATTGTTTAATTTTTGTCGGTTTGTCTATTTCTCTTATGTTTTTTTGTTGATTCGTCTATTATTTTAGGTAAATTAATTAATTTACCCAGCCTAAACCCTAGGTTTGTGTAATTTTTGTTTAATTGTGCATTTTTTGTGGTTTGTGATTTTTTTGTATGTTATTTTTGTAGGTTTGTGTAATTTTTGTATTTTATTTGATTTAATTAATAATAAT
Organism: Halesus radiatus; assembly: GCA_022606495.2. Lineage (NCBI taxonomy): Eukaryota > Metazoa > Arthropoda > Insecta > Trichoptera > Limnephilidae > Halesus > Halesus radiatus. The sequence continues at coordinate 98,516 of JAHDVE020000047.1, forward strand.
AATAATAATAGTTGGATGACTTGTAAAGCGCCGTTTTTGTGAGAAATCACCTAAAGGGCGCTGTGTATTTTTTCTCGGTATGTCGATTTTTTGTATTTGTAGGTTAGTGTAATTTTCGTATTTTATTTGATTTAATTGTGTATTTCTTCTCGGTTTGTCGTTTTTTTTTATTTATTTTTGTAGGTTAGTGTAATTTTTGTATATTATTTTTGTTTAATTGTGTATTTTTTGTCGGTTTGTGTTTTTTTATGTTATTTTTGTAGGTTTATGTAATTTTTGTATTTTATTTAATTGTGCTTTTTTGTGGATTGTGATTTTTTTGTATATTATTTTTGTAGGTTTTTGTATTTTATTTTGGTCAAATTGTGTATTTTCTGTATTTTATTTTTATTTAATTGTGTGATTTTAGTCGGTTTGTGTTTTTTTTGTACGTTGTTTTTGTAGGTTTCTATAATTTTTGTATTTTATTTTTGTAGGCTTGTGTAATTTTTGTATTTTATTTTTGTCGAATTGTGTATTTTTTGTCGGTTTGTGTTTTTTTTGTATGTTATTTTTGTAGGTTTGTTAATTTTTTGTATATTATTTTTGTCGAATTGTTTATTTTTTGTCGGTTTGTCTATTTCGCTTATGTTATTTTTGTTGATTCGTCTATTATTTTAGATAAATTAAGTAATTTACCCACCCTAAACCCTTAGATGAACCGGTTCTTCTAAGAACCTAACGGCGCCAATGTGTATTCGTGGTTTGTGGTTTTGACCCCTTTAATTCACAAGAAGGGTTTGTGAATTTTTTGTACTGGACGGCTCGGGCTTCGCCCCCGACCTTTTTTTTCATTAGACTTTTATGTTCATTTGACGTTTTTTTTTCATTTGACGTTTTTTTTTCATTTGACTTTTTTCGTTTGACTTTTTCCATGTTATTATTGTCGAATTTTGTAATTTTTGTATATTATATTGTTTTTTTTTTTTATATGAATACCTCACAAGAGTCCCAACTGCTCCCAACCGTCTGGAGCCAGTGAGACTATGGCATTCCCAATTGGGGAATGTTGTGAGGTGAAGGTATTGGGGAGGGGAAAGGAATACCAGGCTATTCAGATCTGGTCACCAAAAACGGCCAAAAGCCATTTCAAGCAACGTTTCAATTCTGAATGGTGGTCTTTCACCAGGGCGATACTGAGAGTATCTTCCACTCTGGAACGTGCGCAAATATACCATATATTATTTTTAAATGAATTAATTGTGAAACAACACAAATTAATTAAATAAAAATTACTTGCGCACGCCGGGATTTGAACCCGCGACCTTCGGATTCGTAGTCGAGAGCCTTAACCCTCGACCATGCAGGCCGTCATTGTGTAATTTTTGTATATTATTTTTGTTTAATTCTGTATTTTTTGTCGGTTTGTGATTTTTCTGTATGTTATTTTTTTCGAATTGTGTATTTTTGTATATTATTTTTGTTTAATTGTGTAATTTTCGTCGGTTTGTGTTTTTTTGTATGTAATTTTGGTTTATTGTAATTTTGTATTTTATTTTGTCGAATTGTGTATTTTTTGTCGGTTTGTGTTTTTTTGTATGTTATTTTTGTAGGTTTGTTAATTTTTTGTATATTATTTTTGTCGAATTGTTTATTTTTTGTCGGTTTGTCTATTTCGCTTATGTTATTTTTGTTGATTCGTCTATTATTTTAGATAAATTAAGTAATTTACCCACCCTAAACCCTTAGATGAACCGGTTCTTCTAAGAACCTAACGGCGCCAATGTGTATTCGTGGTTTGTGGTTTTGACCCTTTTAATTCACAAGAAGGGTTTGTGAATTTTTTGTACTGGACGGCTCGGGCTTCGTCCCCGACTTTTTTTTTCATTAGACTTTTATGTTCATTTGACGTTTTTTTTTCATTTGACTTTTTTTTTCATTTGACGTTTTTTTTTCATTTGACTTTTTTCGTTTGACTTTTTCGATGTTATTATTGTCGAATTTTGTAATTTTTGTATATTATATTGTTTTTTTTTTTTTTATATGAATACCTCACAAGAGTCCCAACTGCTCCCAACCGTCTGGAGCCAGTGAGACTATGGCATTCCCAATTGGGGAATGTTGTGAGGTGAAGGTATTGTGGAGGGGAAAGAGAAGGGGGAGAGGAAGGTGGGGAATACCAGGCTATTCAGATCTGGTCACGAAAAACGGCCAAAAGCCATTTCAAGCAACGTTTCAATTCTGAATGGTGGTCTTTCACCAGGGCGATACTGAGAGTATCTTCCACTCTGGAACGTGTGCAAATATACCATATATTATTTTTAAATGAATTAATTGTGAAACAACACAAATTAATTAAATAAGAATTACTTGCGCACGCCGGGATTTGAACCCGCGACCTTCGGATTCGTAGTCGAGAGCCTTAACCCTCGACCATGCAGGCCGTCATTGTGTAATTTTTGTATATTATTTTTGTTTAATTCTGTATTTTTTGTCGGTTTGTGATTTTTCTGTATGTTATTTTTTTCGAATTGCTAGCAACTAACCTACAACTAACCCAACCCCAACCCCAACTAACTAACTAACCCCAACCCTCTAAATTCAGTTATAAAAAATGTATTTTAAAGTTATACCAATATACATAAAAAATATTATTAGAAAATTAACTTATAATCTAAACAAATCCAATAAAATTCCTTACCTCTTATACATCAGAGTAAACTCATATTTACTGACGCATCCGTCAAGGTCTTCATCCACTTCCCAGATCCATTGGTCGACTTCTGGT
>JAHDVE020000048.1:0-49992 GCA_022606495.2 Halesus radiatus
AAATAAATCTAGACCTACAAAATATAGCAAAATTGTTGAAAATAAACAAATCAAAACAAAATATTTGGAAATAGGCAATATATAGCATAATAGATAATGAAGATATTGAAAAAGTAAATCAAAGTAAATACGAGTACCTAGGTGTAACATTGGATTCGACACTATCTTTCGCAAAAAATATTTGGAAATAGGCAATAAATACCATAACGTGGGGTTAATTCTAGCGATAATGAAGATATTGAAAAAGTAAATCAAATTAAATACGAGTACCTAGGTGTAACATTGGATTCGACACTATCTTTCGCAGAAAATATTTGGAAATAGGCAATAAATAGCATAACGTGGGGTTAATTCTAGCGATAATGAAGATATTGAAAAAGTAAATCAAATTAAATACGAGTACCTAGGTGTAACATTGGATTCGACACTATCTTTCGCAGAAAATATTTGGAAATAGGCAATAAATACCATAACGTGGGGTTAATTCTAGCGATAATGAAGATATTGAAAAAGTAAATCAAATTAAATACGAGTACCTAGGTGTAACATTGGATTCGACACTATCTTTCGCAGAAAATATTTGGAAATAGGCAATAAATAGCATAACGTGGGGTTAATTCTAGCGATAATGAAGATATTGAAAAAGTAAATCAAATTAAATACGAGTACCTAGGTGTAACATTGGATTCGATTCTATCTTTCGCAGAAAATATTGAATATGTGTTAGAAAAGGTATTAAAAACGGTAATTTTTCTTGTTAGACTATAAAATAAACTAAATACAAATACACTACAGGGCTGATTTATTAAACTATAGTTGCTCCACGTGGAGTTGAATTATTGCTCCTAGATATTATATTTGGCCAATGAAGGAAATCAAAACAAACCAGAAATTATTCAAAATAGGGATATGAAGTGTACTAAAGAAATGCAAATATATAAAAATCTATTTTTTATTGTATAATATTAATTACACACAGTGGGAACTTGTACCCGCTAAGCCACTGCAAGTAGCTTGTCAGCAGGAGTTTAGTTCAATAATATTATATAATACAATAAATAATAAATAACAATCATCATACAATAATATGGTAGAACAATATAGGTGCATGCATGTTGTGATCAATGTACTCTAGTGGGAAAACATATGAAAACAGCCTAACAGTTTTGTTACAGAGATACACTAGAGTTCAATGTCATAATATCGACTTAAATCATATTACAAAAATATCAATAGTGTAAAAATCAGATGAGAGAAGAGCTTGATTGCATTCCAATAAAAAGGAGACTTCTACACGATGTATTAATTTTTATACATAAAATTCTGAATAACCAAATGCCAAAATATTGAAATTGTTTTAGTGAAAATGTACATAATTATGGAACCAGGAATGTAAATAGAATTAGGTTACCGCATATGAGAAAAAACAGAATCACACAACTGCTTATTGTATACAGGACTGAAAATGTATGATGAGAAGCCTGAAAGTCTGAGGAATTAATATATGTAAGAATATTATTATGCTTACTGTAAAACTATAATTATATAAACAATTAAATGTAACCGTGAACTAAAACTATATACATAAATATATTTTTTTTAAATAAAAAAAATCCCTTTTCCATGAAACCGAATAAGTCTTCTCATTTTGAAATAAAAACAGCTTGTGCAATTTTTGCAAAATAACGAATAACTCTCAGAAAAAGAGGTTTTTGTTTACTTATCCGTTGTTTTTAGCAGTTCTTTCGTCATCTTCATTTTTTATCTCGTTTTGATGAACATGCTTTTTACTTCTCTTGCTGCAAAATATCGCTTACCACGAACAGCAGGCCTTTCTGCCGATGTAAGGTACGTGTTTCCTTCGTATTGCTTCCGGTAAAATACGATTGTCCTAAATTTGAGTCAACGATTGCTATCGTATACTTAAAGATAAACCGGAAATTAAAAAGTGTATTGATTTCTTTATCGCACGCTCCGTTTAAATGAATGGCGTTATGCCTGACCCATTAACTTAATTAAATCCAAGTAAAAAACATTCCCGTTTTTTCACCTGACGCCTTTTACCCCGGGGGGCGGTGTACATAGAAAAATCACACACACAACAGTGTTCAGTATACTACTTTTGCAACGCTCTTTTTTCTTATCGGACAATAATTAATAAAAAAAGTCATATAGCGAAACAAAAATGTTTACCTTAACCTTCCAATTCCCACCGCAACGGCCGTTAAAGTTTTATGACGTCATTCGAAAGCTCACTGTTTTAACCGCTTAGATTCGATTTATAAAACAGTTTCTTTCACATTCTTATTACCTTTAATTGTAACTGTGAAACAAAACATGAATTACATTAACTTCTTTGACGTTAATGAGACAAATAATTATTATATGATTCTAAATATGGATTGTAATCTTTAGAACACAGGCGTCAGGTGGGAATGCTGTCCTTTTTCTTTCCGTATTTCAATGGAAGATGTTCTGGGGAACTAGCGTCATTGATCCCTCCGGGACCGGTGCATAGTCGGGAAACACCAAACGCGCGTCCAAACTTTGAACACGGTTGACATTTGTCATGAGAAAACAGGTCGTTCCTACAACTGTCTGACGATTAGCCGGCCTCAGTGTTTCTTCCCTAGTACAACATGGGTCTCTTCAAGACCCATGTTCACTCTTTCCTCTCCTCACCCTCCACACAGCATCCTTAAAGATGGGATAGGCCTTAAGGGAGATTATTTCCCTAAGGGCGTCCTGTATGAAATAAAATAGAAAGAAACAATTTATGTGCATTTTACGAATGTGTATTTTTCTATCCGAAACAATCAGAACAAACGATTGACAGTAAATAAAGTTTATATACGAGTATAAAAAAAATACTCTATACTACCGGCTTTGTCCCAGATTCCAAACCATTTAAAAAAAATTTTTTTACTCCTTTTGAAATATTTAAAAAATATGGAGCACACACAATATTGGCGTCTCTTCATATACTCGTATATATATGTATATATATTTGCATTTAAATGGGTATCTTAAAGCTTTAAAGCTCATGACTGAATTTAACGCCAGAAAAATATAGTTTTGCTGCACGTTTTCCAGGAAACAGGTTTTCTGCTTCACGAAAGTGTCCCATAGAGTGCGCTGGATTTAAATATCGCAAAGGTCTGCTTCGTTACGGTGGTCTTGGGACGCGAAAGAGTACTTTCCAAATATCGGGAAAGTTATTTTGAAATATTTCACAAAGTTTGTGAAATTTTCGGTGAATGATAATAGGCAACAAATGAGTCCAATGTTAGAAAAGTAATTTATAAATTCACGGAAACAGGTTTGACTGTAGACAATAAATTACCCGTGTTTCAAAGTGAATACCTCTCTCTGCGCTATATCGACAATATCGCCGCACTGAATTCATCATCCTTTATAACAATTCGGCATTGTAGGAAACATCTTGCAGACTTTTTTACGATAGATTAAAAGGTTTCACGGAATTTAATCAGATTAAATCCTGGCATTCTTATTCCTTAAAAATCAGTTAAAACCTGTGGCTAAACGTAGTTTAATATTTCCCGATTTTCATGGTGTTGAATGGGATCTCGCATGAGGCAGGTAAATACAATAAATCAAACATGCCCAGGTGAGTAAACACCTCACACAATCAGTCAAATTCTGCGGAAAGCACAATATTCGTATTTTTGGTGTAATTCGCGGAAAATCTGCCAAAGGAAAACCGAAGCGAGGTAATAATTTCACGTTTGGGCAAACTGCGGGCGAATTGACGGAATATTCTCGGAAGGCTCTGCACAAGGTACGAGGGAGATACAATTATTCTTCAGTATTTCCTCCCCTTCCTCTGAAATGAGGTAATCAAATACTAATAAAATGGGTTGGCACCTCTTTCCCCCGCCCTCTCCCGGTGGATTTAACCAACGAATAAAGTCAAGTATAGATTTGCTTTCAATTTCCCCCCTGCAGAGTGCAGGCTGCAGCCGAACTTATTATTTTCCGTATTCTCCTTCGTCAGCCATCTGACGTCCTTGACGAGCTTTGGACATATTACATAGATGTCTCTGTAATTGTTATTTAATCTTTTTTTAATAGCTTCCATAAAACAGTTGTACACCAATATATTACAGAGATTTTAGATGTACCATAGATGTTTACATTACAGTAAATGAAAAATTTAAAAAATATATATGAACAAGTATTAGGAATAACAATTGTGCGAGTAAGTAAACATTTCTGTATCAAACACGTAAGAAGTGAAAGGTTAATAGGAAAAGCATACAAAGTCATGGTGGCAGTCTTACAACTATTTTGTAATATGGGTTAAAAGATAGTTCGTAAGTGACAATGTGGCACCGTTGAGCTGTTGAGTCACTCAGCTGATGGGCGTGTTCTGGTAAGCAGAAGTTCTCGCTTTCGGAGCATAAAATATTGCATAGGATCTCCCACGAGTATACTTGTTAGGAATATATAAGTTACCTCTTTAAACATAGGTGGATTACATATTGTTCTAGAGATTAACTATAAAAAATGTTTTCTTAAAAATATTACCTGCGATGGACCTCTGTTTAATAATAATAATAAGTGTTTAATACGGTATGTGTGAGAGGTTAGTGCAGTCCCAAACGTTCCATATAACAATGTACATACAATAGTTATAAAAGTATACAAAATATGTACAAATGTTTTAAAAATAAAATAATTATAAAATGGTAGGTGAATGATAGATGACACATAAAAAAAATAACTACATGAAAATAATGCCTTCAAGGTGCTGCGACGTTTAAATTATGAGGGTCCAATATATTTCTCCAGTATGCATCGATGCTGGAGGGTGGACTGAGGCGGGCCTCCATGATGAGGATATTCCCGGAGCTGTTTATTCTTTTCCTCATTCCAGTCACCCTGGATCTTATAAGGGCTGCAAAACTGGAAACTCGCTCTTCCGTGAACATACTGGAAGCGCTGCAGTATGTGGGGAGGTCAAACATTATGCGAAAGGCGTTATTGTACGGTACACGAACTCATTCCATACTGCTTTTAAATTCCATAGTTCATGCGTTAGCCGTGCTACGTGTCCAACCATTTTAGGAAAACTTTTAAATATTTGTAAAAGGATTTGCTGAAAAAAAGAATTTATTCGGTAATATCAAATCGATTTTACAAAAATAAAATTCTATAGATATTTTTGTGAGAAGATACTTGTGTGAGAATTCTTGAGGGAAATCAATTCGTGTGTATTTTGGTCTTCAACATTTGAATGTACACATTTGAATCTCCTTCAACGCCGAGGAAATCGAATTATCATAAAATTTCGTCTTTTTTGTACAGTAAAAATCATTTTAGTAAAAGAATGTTAAATCGTTATTTTTTCGCTTTTAAAGATCAAACGGTGATTTTTCTTCACAAATTATTCTTCCTAGGTCTTCGCAATTCCAAATTACCCGATCTTCGTAAAAAAAATTCCAGATGGCGGTAACTCGGTTTGGAAAATCAAAATAAAAACTGGACCCAAATTTTTTGTTGTTGCGAAATTGTAATCTCTATTGGTAATCTTGCATACCTAATTAAAATAGCGAAGCTAGCCGTTAGTACCCATATAAAGTAATTAACAGAATTTTTTTAAACTTTTCATAGTCTGCGACATTCTAAATAATTATAAATATTTGTAGCTGTAAATAAATATTATCAAAAATCTCGAATAAAATAGTATTTCAAATAAATACCTACTCTTCTTTTGCCAATAACCTTCCAATAAATATAATATCTACGACAAATAAACAATAACTGCAATATCATGCAATGTGCAGTGTTTTCTAATATTGTGTCCCTTTGCGTGCAAAATCTATAATCTCAAGCAAAACTTAATAATTTAACGTATTAATCTGGAGTGACCTACCAGGTAAGTATGTTTCTGTATCTGTACATAATAAGATAAACCCTAGCAAGTAGTATTTGTGGGGGTGATTTCTCGTGAAAACGGCGCTATACAAATCATAAAAATATTATTATTATTAGTCAACTTCCCACGGGCAATTTTGTCATATCTTCCTTCCAAAATGGATAGTGAAAAATATTAAATTTTCTGGGAATTAAGAATATTGTTTTCTGAATTTTTTTAAACTGAATGGTTAACATAGCAATAACACGAAATACATACCCATTTATGGAAATACTTCACAAGTGTTTTAACTGCCAGGAGCTAGTGGAACTATGGCATCTCTAATTGGGGTATGTTGTGAGACTGAAGGGAGTAGGAAGGATGTAGGGAAGAGAGAAAGAAAGGTTATAAAATACCTGATTATACAGATCTCCCCACTAAACACGGCTATAGCCAAAGACAAATATAAATATGTTTCACTTTCTCTCGCACTGTTTGATTGTTTCATTTTATTATTGTATATTTCACACATTATATATTGTATATATGTGCTCACTCTGTGTATTCTTGTTCAGTTTTATATTTTCCCTCGATGAATCTTGGGATAAGCGAAACCAGTTGGCCATAATTTAAAAATAAATTAGCGATTCAAACCAAAGTGTTTGTTTTATTTGATAATAACAAATATTAACGCTTTATTCCAGGTGGCAAGCTACCCCTGTAGTGCAATGCAATGCCTTAAATAGGTTACAATAATAACAAATATTAACGCTTTATTCCAGGTGGCAAGCTACCCCTGTAGTGCAATGCAATGCCTTAAATAGGTTACAATAATAACAAATATTAACGCTTTATTCCAGGTGGCAAGCTACCCCTGTAGTGCAATGCAATGCCTTAAATAGGTTACAATAATAACAAATATTAACGCTTTATTCCAGGTGGCAAGCTACCCCTGTAGTGCAATGCAATGCCTTAAATAGGTTACAATAATAACAAATATTAACGCTTTATTCCAGGTGGCAAGCTACCCCTTAGTGCAATGCAATGCCTTAAATAGGTTACAATAATAACAAATATTAACGCTTTATTCCAGGTGGCAAGCTACCCCTTAGTGCAATGCAATGCCTTAAATAGGTTACAATAATAACAAATATTAACGCTTTATTCCAGGTGGCAAGCTACCCCTGTAGTGCAATGCAATGCCTTAAATAGGTTACAATAATAACAAATATTAACGCTTTATTCCAGGTGGCAAGCTACCCCTGTAGTGCAATGCAATGCCTTAAATAGGTTACAATAATAACAGATAAAAAGAAATAACACTGGATAAAAAATAAAAATAAATGATTTCAAAAATATTAGTTAACACAAAATGCAAAATGTTTATTGTGGATACCTGGCGGTCTCCAGAGGGCCATCAGGGGGGACTCCATCCAGGCAGCCTTTAGGCAGGTTTCTAATAGCTGACGGTTTCTTTGAATGCATATATTGAGATAGATGTCAACAGTTCATGTTTAAAGCCAAATTGGTTACCCTCTGTCCTTAGATGGTCTGTTACGACGGTGGTTTTTTTTTTCAAATAAGCTTGCCACGGCGGTCGAGAATGAAATTTCTCGGTAATTATTGATCCCGGGTGGATCAAGTTTAGTTGATTTAATATTATGTCAAACCACAAAGTAATTGCTTAATAATATACGAAAAGATATACATATAAAAGACATACAAAAATTCTCGGGTTATGAATAACCTGACAATATTTGAAAAATTCCTACTAACATCACAGTAAGCGGGAGATGTTGTTTGTGCGTGATAGAAGACTTGAACACATGGGGCCTGGGTGGGAGCCAGACGCGATGCAAACTCAGCTACTGACCGGTATGTAGATAACTAAACTAATTTAGAACTAATACGATATAAGTAAAATTCATACCGTCAAATGTCACATTAGTTTTCAAGCGGATTAAAGTTATAAACAGGGTGACAAAATTTAAGTGACATAATTACTGAAGTGACACACGGTGACTGTCAGGTAACAGGTTATTATTATAATTGGAACTCTAAACTTTAGTTCCCACCAACAACCCAACTTCGCGCAAAATGAGAGTTGACTATAAAATTGCTTTATTTAATTAAATAGACAAGAATGAGGTAAAGGTATAGGCTTAATTTGTACTTGTTCCTTCTATTTAATTCTATGAAAATTTATTAAAAAAAAAAAAAATTTGATATTGAGGATTCCAAATGACTGAAGAAAAATCATGATATGACCTTACATATATCATATATATAAGAATCAGCGTGTGGTATCGTTAAGGGTTTTGCAATGCGTGTAATAATCCCATTTGTTTATACTCGTTTTTTTAATATTTTAAATTATAATCCTTAAATAGCATTTTATAATCTAATAACACTCCAAGATCTATAATTGTTTGTTTTTGCAGTATTCTTTTAATTTTGTATACGTATTCTTGTAACTTGTTGCAGTCATTTATGGAGCTAATAAATGAATATAATTTCATATCATCTGCATACAAGATGAAATAATATTCACTAATCACTTATTTCCTGTCGTTTATATACAAAGCAAATAATAGAGGCCTCGGATGGGAGCCTTGAGGTATCCCCGAGGGAATGATTGTAATTTGTGACATGTAAACTTTTAAGGCAACAGTCAGATTTCTCTTTCTAATAAAAGAAGAGAACCATCTTAGATGATTTTCACATATACTAAATACATAAGTATAACATTGTTTAAACCATCGTTTTTAATATACAAATATCAATTATTCAATATTTAATATCATGTCGTGGTTTACTTTCTCTAAAGCTTTAGAAAAGTTACTGTAAACGAAATCAATCTTAATAGATCGCAAAGTCGCTCGAGGAAATGTTTTTGGGATACATGTTATTAGGTATTTCAGAACACGATTGTTTTGATTTCAACAAAGTCAAAAAATATTTCACATTTTTCTTTATATTTAAATCAACATTATTTACGTAGTATTTTTCGAGCATCTAAAACATTCTAATGCTACCCATTGAATGTATTCATATTCACACAAAAAATTGTTAACGTTTGATTTTGTTAAAAACTCTCTATGAAGATTAAAACTCCGTCAATTGATTGATGAATTCAACTCACGTTTTTTACTAATATTGATCGTTAACCCTTTTTTTAACCTTGTCTTTTCTACCTCCCGGTACGTCTTTGTGTGGGACGTGAAAGGAACCCTCGAATCATCGGGTGGGCGGAATGAGGCGGAACTTTATATAATAATTGCCTTTCGAAATGAGGTAAAATTATTATTTCGATTTCAAACGGTTTCGGAAAAGCGAAAATCGAAATCGTCTCTCAATTTGAGATTGATTGAAAACGAAACAATAAGCGATTTCGCTATTTGGTCGATTAATGTTACTTTCACAGTTTCTGATTGCCGATTACATCTGATGGATGTAAATTGTAAACAAAATGTTTTAATTAAATTAACATGTCAGACGTAGGAACAAAGACAATAATTAATTAAACAAAATGTCGAACGGTTTCGTGTTTGATTTTACGTCACAACCACAAGAAATTAAATTAATTCATTGCTTTTACAGGGAAATGGAAGTAGGTTGTTTCGATATAAAGAATAATTAAATAAGGGCTCGGATGACATAATAACAGTAGATAATAGAAACAAGAGAGATGGGCCATGCATTATTATTAATATGAAACCGCGCGCATATATGTGTCACCAACATCTTTCACTGATACTACTGCCCCGCCTTTGTTTCTATTTACACGTCACTGAAGGGCTGGGAGTGTGAGATTTTATGTGCTATTTCTTAGAACAGAAAGTCCCATAAACGCTGAATTCAAAACGCACGTATGGGGATTATTTCTGACTTGCTCTTGGGCACTATTAATAGCGAGGTGTTTTAAAGTGTTCGCCTTATTATATTACCTTTATAACGGGAGGTCACTGCACAAACACACTCTAGAGAAAACAGCCGCTGCATTAAATCAATTAGCCAAATATCTTGAGCTATAAAAGGTGTTTTCCTTCCAAAGGCATTGGTGATTCGAATTTTAAAAACCTCATAACATACCATAAAATAATATATTTATGAACTTCGTACTCTCTGATTGTGTTTTGACCTTGCAGGTATTGTGAATATTTCTCTCATGACCTATTTAATTTTCATTAGTTATTAGTTATTCGGTTAGTCCCGGGAATTCTCAGCCTCAGTACATGACGATAATATCTTCTCAGTTCAAAGGCTTCTAGCCCAAGACATTAAATCTAATGAATTTTGTAATAGTGACGTAAGCCAATTTTTTCATTATTGTGTTGAAGATTTTCCACAGCAAAATAGTTAGGTTTTTAATTAGAAAACTTTATTATTTGGTACCTATCCAAATATTTTTAATAAACCTAGAAAGTACTTATTTACATAGTATTTTATATATATAAATATAATTTATTTATATTTATATATATATTTATTTATTTATAAAATACATGATATTTAATGGAGACATTTACATGGAGTAGATACATTAGGTGATCTAATGTATCTAGGCGGCTGCCTGTTTCATGGTGACCAATGGAGTATAGTTACTTTGTATGAAGTCTAGTGTAAACATATGGATTTATTATATTAATTATATTAACATTCTGACAATTGCAAAAATTATAAAAGAAAGTAAAACAAACAAAAGATAAAAAGACATGCGTAAGGCATAGATCACAAAAATATTATTTTTTTTATGTGCAAGCATGCACACATCCGCACATTTGTATGAAGTCTAGTATAAACATATGGATTTATTATATTAATTATATTAACATTCTGACAATTGGAAAAATTATAAAAGAAAGTAAAATATACAAGAGATAAAAAGACATGCGTAAGGCATAGATCACAAAAATATAGTTTTTTTTTACATGTGCAAGCATGCACACATCTGCACATTTGTGTGAAGTCTAATGTAAACATGTGGATTTATTATATTAATTATAAACACATTGTAGTCGCATTGTTTTAAGCCTCTCGCGGGCCATTTTTTAGCAGCCGCGCGCGTATTTTTACATTTTCGAAAACCCGGCATAACTTTTATACTATACAATATAAAATTATAAAATTTAAACACAGACTTACCATAAACAATACTATCAAATGAAGAAGAAACATGGAGGATGACAGTTTTATATTCACTGGAAACTTGCGTTTGTTTTGCACATAAAGGTTTTATAAAAATGTATGTAATAAAAAATCGAATCAAACACTAAGTAAAACTAAAATACGTCACAATTTGTTTTTATGAATAGTTTTTCAACTTATTATATCTCTAAAAACACGTACCTCTGTGTAGAGGTATGCCACAAAACTTGCACATAAAGTAGGTGTCACTTCTTTTGCCGCGCGCACCACACACGACATTGTCTTTTTTTAAAATTCGAATTGAACATAATGGAGGATATTTGGTATAAAAGGAATGTTTCAAATCAAGTAAAAAGCATGTAAAAAGCATTTATAGTTCGTTATTCTACTTTTATGAGTCTTTTTTAAAAATTATTTTTGTACGGTATAAAAATTCAATATCAAAATTAGTACAATGCATTTGGTGGAACTGTAATAAATGCGACGACGAATAAAAAAATGTCTTTATTAAATATCAAAGCAGTGACATCTAGCTGCTGACAACAACAAAAAAATGCAGTTAAAATTACACAGATAAACACGTGAGCCGACTTCTAGCAACAGACTACAAAACACGGATTTTTACGGGTCCCGCAATCCAGCAGCAGTTCCGCAAAAACGGAAAAATCCGTGTCCCGACAACAATGTGTTAACATGCTGACAATTGAAAAAAATATAAAAGAAAGTAAAAGATAAAAAGAAGAAAAAGACTTGCGCAGGGATTAGATCACAAAAATATACATTTTTATATGTGCAAGCATGTACACATGTACACATAGGTGCACACATACATACACACGCAAACACATACGCATATAATATACACATATATGTACGCATATATAAACATATGTACGCATACACATATGTACACACACATACAGACATCCTTATGTGTGTATACATATACACACACATACATATGAACGTACAAATGAACATACAGATATATACCCACACACCTAAACAATATATACACCTCTATCTGAATACGAGAAATAGGCTACAAACACTATCACAATCACTCATTAAAAAGTCCCCAAGCGCCTTTTTAAAACTGTGGTATTTAGTTATTGCCTTTATTTCACTACTTTCCCCCCACTACTTTCTCCGCGACTTGGTATCCACGTTAACACATTCAAAAACAGGATTTTTTTTTATTCTGTATTACCTACCTACAAACACAAATTTAACTCATTTTATACATTTAAATAATTATGGTTATAATATTAAAATATACATATTGCATTTTATGTGGCATCAGGTTCATTAAAACAGCTAGGGAATTAATCCGAAATTGATAATATTATGATAATTTGACTGAACATCCACGGTATGAATGGGTTAATATCTCAGAAAGGCGTGTATGGGCGGAGTTACATGGCCGTCGCAGCCGTGCGCGGGAGATGGGACGCATGCGAGGGGGTGGGTATGCGCAGTAGGAACCAAATTTGGAACTGTAGCAGGTTGTTCTTAAGTTAAACTCACAATAGTATTGTAGTTTGATTCGACAATTTTTTTTTGTATATTTGTATTTAAATAAATAATAAATGAATTAAAAATTGTAATCACTACTTTTTTAATATACGCATGTAAACATGTTTCGAAAGCGAAGCTTTCCTCATCAGGACATATAGAAAACTAAAAAAATAATAATGTCAAGTATAGGCAAATGATAAACATAGAACACAATACTGTAAGAATAGATTACATTATTATGTTTTATGTTTATCATTTGTTAATACTTGACATAATTTTTTTTTAGTATCCTGATGAGGTAAACTTAGCTTTCGAAACATGTTGATATGCATATATTAAAAAAGTAGTGATTACAAAGTAATTTTTAATTAATTTAGTTATGTTTATTTTTGCTTGTACCTAGTGACCGAAATTAAATATAGTCTATGCGGAGTTGATCGTTGGGATAAACGATATACGTATTTATGAATTACAGTTTTATTACGTTTAATAGTCAGCACGCAAAAATACACACTTTGCAGGTTGCAAACTAAAAAAATACTACAAACGGTTTATCTGTAAGATCTATACGAGTAAATAAGAAAATGTATAAAGTTTCAATTGAAAAAATTCTCAAACTGTGATCTTTTAAATCCTATATAAAATACGTACAGTACCGGTTACAGTAGCATTAGTTACTGTCGCACATCCAAATCTGGAGGGGGTATAACCTTGTATATTCGGGATACTTTACCTTTCACCCAAAATTTACTTGAAACAAAGTTGTTCGAGAATATTTCCTGTATAATAACATTACCAAATAATTCTATACTCAATGTACTAGCAATATATAGACCACCAAATCTTAGTAAACAATCATTTATCAATGAACTTTCATCAATATTAACAAAATGTTCAAACCCTAATGAAAATATGCTAATATTTGGTGACATAAATATTGATTTGTTAAATTATATAGATCCTGTGATTATTCACTATGAAAATGCTCTTTCAAATAATTATTTTACAAAATGTATAAACGACGTTACAAGGGAAGCTATAGCAAATGGTAAAATGACACGAACATGTCTGGATCACATTTTTATTAGATATAATAGCAAACACAAAGAAACTGACATACTCTACGCATGTGTTTGTGACTTCATCATTGCAGACCACTTTGCGACAGCTGTGAACATTCCGTACTATAAAACTAATAAACGGCCTATAAATAAAGGGCGGAAAGTCTCAATTTTATCTCAAAAACGAATAGATTTTTCAATTAGAAATTATAACTGGGATGCTTTGCTTCAGACAAATGATTGCAATAATTTATATAGTCAAATAAAAAGCAAGTTTAACGAAGTATATGAAAATAGTAAAATATTTATAGATGTAAAACCCAATACAAGACCTTGGATTATAAAAGAATGGATGACAGAAGATATTCTATCACACATTGAAAAACGAGATTCTTTTTTCGGTGGAAAAGCTCCCCAACAAATGCAATTTATAAAAAACAATACAAATCTTTTCGTAATTTTGTTACTAAATTAATAATAAAAATTAAAACAACCCTTTTCAATGATAAATTTAAGAATAATTTTTCAGATATCAAAAAAACATGGGATGAAATAAATAAAATTCTAGGACGTAGGACAAAGAGTAACTGTGACGATGTAATTAGTAGGTTTATGTTAAAAATTCAATCTGCGGAAAATGTTACAAACCAATTTGTTAATTATTTTTCAGATAACATAACCTCAATGGTTCATAAATGTGATTTTAAGGCGTCAAATATTGTCCCGATAGAGTCACCGCAAAGTTTGTATATACCACGAGCATCACTCGCAGACATACTGAGTATAGTCAAACTTCTCAAAAATTCAAAGTCCCCTGGCATAGACAATATCCGAATGTTTGACATAAAAAGACACATAGATATTTTGGGTCCTATATTAACCCATCTGATCAACACAATTTTAACACAAGCTGTGATACCAGATGAACTCAAATGTAGTATTATCAGACCTATTTACAAAAATGGGAAACATACTGATATAGAAAACTATAGACCGATTAGTATATTACCCGCTCTAGAAAAGATTCTTGAAAAATACATATCTTTAAAACTAACCAAATACTTGGAGTGCTTTTCTTTAATAGATCCCAATCAATTTGGTTTTCAAAAAAAAAAGTACTGAAATGTTACTTCAGGATTTCTCTAACTATATAAATAATGAACCGAATAATAAAAGACATGTTTTGGTACTGTTTATAGACAATTCAAAGGCATTTGATACTATAGACCCGATGAAATTGTTAAATATTTTGGAGGCAATAGGGGTAAGAGGAAACTTTCTCAAACTATTCAAAAACTTCCTAACCAACCGCCAAATCCAGGTAAAAATATCAGACAAATTTAGTAAAAGAAGAAATGTCAAAACAGGAGTTCCACAAGGGTCAATTTTAGGTCCAACGCTCTATATTATCTTTGTATCACTTATGAACAAAATATTCTCGTTTGTTAAACATTATGTATACGCTGATGATACAGCACTTATAATATCCCATGAAAATTTGGATACTGCAATAAAATTGTTACAGGTAGACTTTATTTCTTTATTAAAATGGTCACATGACTCTGGTCTAATAATCAATGCTAAAAAAACGAAATTGATGCATATAAGATCCCCGCATGCAAGGTACAGCGAGGCACCTGTAATCATATCCCATTCATTTAATTGCATTCACAATAATACCAAACAGCCCTGCGCGTGTACAAGTATCGAATTAGTCAACCAGTACGTGTATCTAGGTGTTACGGTGGATTGTAATATGAAATGGGACATACAAATTTCCAACCTCTGTAAGCGACTTCGAGCCATTGTAGGAAGACTCCACAAGGTAAAATTATATGTGCCTATAAAAACTATGAAACTAATTTATTTGTCTCTAGCAGAATCGACTATAAGGTATGGTATAACTTCTTGGGGACACTCGTGTAAGACCAACATAAAACATTTGCAGCTGATTCAAAATGTCATGGTAAAATTGCTAATAAGTAAAACAGTTTTTAAGCAAAGGCGAGACATTGATATCATGTACAAATCAATTAATGTATTACCCGTTCGTGGTCTTTTGGGGCATAAAATTCTACTGCAACATATATCTGAAAGTCCATATAAGGCAGTGGTGGATCATGTACACAATACACGTTTCACACAAAATATAGGAATGATAGTGCCAATATTTCAAAATAAATATAGTCAACGAACCCTTGAATACATTGTACCATTTATATTTAACAAATTGCCGTACGAATTTAAAAACAATTGTCCTATGATGAAATTCTCACTGATGTTAAAGTGTTGGCTTTTGGAAAGTTTGTGTATTGATGGTAGCAAATATGACGGTCTCCTTGGTTGTATAGCTCCTAAATATCTGGTGTATTTACTGTTACGGTGTTACTATTATATTTAAGTCTATCCTCTTTGTAACCAACGTGTACTGCTGTTTTATGTATATTTTTTTTAAAAAAATTTTATTTCTTAATTTATTTAATACTTACAGATGCTTTGATATTTCTGATATTTACGTAATGGTTATATTTTTGTAATATTAATGTTTTTATAATGTTGATATTTTTAAAAGTTTTGATGTTTTTATAATATTGATATTTTTATAATATTGATACTTTTATAATTTTTATATTTTTATGATATCGACATTTTTATAATATTATTTAAATCGGTGTTATAAAATTGGACTCTAGTATCTCAATAACAAATCTGTAATGCTTTTACCATTATTTTTTCTCTTTATTTTTTTTTTCACAACTTATGTACAGCACAAGATGCATGCGCCTAAATATAATAATTTTTGCCATACATTTGTATGATGATTGTAATTTATTGTTGTATTATATTATATTGTTGAAATAAACTCCTGCTGACAAGCTACTTGCAGTGGCTTAGCGGGTATAAGTTCCCACTGTATATAATTAATATTATACAATAAAAAATTTAAAAAAAATAAAAGTACTGGAAATTTACGTAGAAAGTTCAAAATTGTTCACTAGTTTTCAAACCTCACTTATTTTTAGATATTTTGGAATTTACTTCACAGAATTTAGAGATTACAGTTTAAGAATTTTTTTCAATTGAAAACTTATGCATTTCCTGACTACTCACATAATTTGCAGAAAAAATCATTTGTGGTGTTGCTTGAGTTAGCAATCCGCAAAGTGATTTTTAGAACCATTTTTGAGTTCTTGTCTTTTTTTAATGATTTTTTTATGATTAAGTAGGTTTAAGGGTGAGGCCCTGACAACGCAGCGCAATACGACTATAGTTATGAATTATGAATGCTTGGAGCAACTGGATGTGTTTGTGTATTTGGGAAGTAGATTTAAGAGACATAGGAAGTTGATAAGGAAATTGAAAGATGTGAAATGCAGATTGTGAATGCAGGAAACTCCAATAATAGAAAACTGAACTCTGCGCCGCGTCACAGTCTTTAATAATAAAAAATAAATGTTAAAATAATCGTGGATAGCAGCATGCAATGGAATGCTGATACCCACCCTGTTGCATGGCAGTGAATGATGACACTAGCAGAGAAAGGAGGAAGGATGAAAGTAAATTGAATGCTGCAGAAATGAGATCCCCAAGGCTAACTAACTATCTAACCATTACGCCGTTTCTCCGCAGGGGCAGAAAGGACGGATCGCCAAACAACTCGATCTTGGCTGACACTTCTTGCTTCGTTCACATTCATAGATCCCCTCATACATTCTCTTCTATTATTCCGACTTCTGACATGGCCCGACTCAAGTATTCGATTCACTTGATCGTGATGATACCCGAGAAAGGCTTGGCCCCATTAGGTGAATCAACTACTTATTAGGGTAATCTGGAGAGTTAGAATAACAGAATATGGAGGGCACAAATTGCTTTGATAATCTGAAGTTATTTTCTAGAATATATTTTATATCGGGTAGAAAAAATAATTTTTCCCAACGACTAGCTATATAGGTACCTACCTACCTTAGAGTAATAATATACTGTATTATCGTTAAATTGTTACCCTAAGGTACCTACGTAGGTAATAAATTATCATATGAGTTTGGTTTTATTTAATATAAACCGTCGAGTACCAAAACTAGAGGTCCTTCACAATTTGATATTCAATACCCGACCTTCAATCAAATAGAAAATTTAATTCAATTGGAAAAGAAAATATTTTGAAAAAAATTGATAACTTACGCATTTTCATTATTTCTTACCTTCAAGATTCTACCTCAAATTTAGTTTTCCTGTTCCACCCGAGTAAAGAAAAAACTAATATTAATGTCTATATCATAAGACGGTATTATAAAAGTATTGCTGTCGTTTCAATAAATAAGAGTTTTTCTGCCCCAGTAAAGTTAAGCCTAATTTATCTCGTATTATAATTTAGCGGACGTCTGACAATAATGAAATCGGTATTAAAAGAAAATGCCGGTTCGGTTCGAGAAACTGCTTTAAAATAATCGGCAAAAATAAGCAGCCTGGAGGTTGTGTAACAAAGGTCGTTGTGCAGGGTGTTCCGGAACTCGTTGTTAACATTTCCTGTCGAGATTTTGTTGCATAATAATTCAGAAAATTTTCCTTATATAATTCAATCGTAACTATTTCAGTGGCCACAGTCCACTGCAAGCCCTGTATCTACTGTCTCTAGTGTCTCTAGTGTCTTTACTGTCTCTACTGCCTCGACTATTTCTATTATCTCTACTGTCTCTACTGTCTCTACTGTCTCTACTATCTCTACTGTCTCTACTCTCCCTACTGTATCTACTGACTCTACTGTCTCTACTGTTTCTACTGTCTCTACTGACTCTACTGTCTCTACTAACTCTACTGTATCTATTGTCCCTATTGTCTCTATTGTCGCTATTGTCTCTATTGTCTCTACTGTCTCTATTGTATCTACTGTCTCTACTGTCTCTATTGTTTCTACTGTCTTTACTATATCTACTGTCTCTACTGTCTCTATGTATCTATCTCTACTCTCTCTACTATCTCTAATGTCTCTACTGACTCTACTGTCTCTACTGACTCTACTGTCTCTATTGTATCTACTGTCTCTACTGTCTCGATTGTTTCTACTGTCTCTACTGTCTTTACTATATCTACTGTCTCTACTATATCTACTGTCTCTACTGTCTCTTTGTATCTATCTCTACTCTCTCTACTATCTCTACTGTCTCTACTGACTCTACTGTCTCTATTGTCTCTACTGACTCTACTGTATCTATTGTCTCTACTGTCTCTACTGTCCCTACTGTCCCTACTGTATCTACAGACTTTACTCGCACTGTCCGTGCGTCTGTTTTTGCATTGTTTTTGATAATATTATTTCGGCGGGTGAAAATGGTGGTAGTCCTGTAACAAGTTAATAAATAGGAAGAACATGGTTTTTGAGTTAATAGGGAATTTGTGTTTATTTTATTTATTATTTTAAATGATAAAATTATATAATAAATACTAATTAATACAAAATGAAAAAGGTTCATTTTGAATATTTGACGGTCTCCCATCTCCAAAGGGCCATCAGGGGGACTCCATTCATGCAGTTGTGGCAGTAATGATGATAAAAACAAAATAATATAAAATGAGTTAGCAAACAATAATAAAATTCTTCTATTATAATATTCTCCCACTCCTAGCCTCACTTTCAATTTATTTACACTTCATTAATTTGATCGTCAATTGAATTAAAGATTTCCTAATTAAACAACATAATTTTGTTTGTGATGTGAGTACGGAGTACGTAACTGTACGTAACATAATAATTCTGAAATTCAAATCAATTATTCAAAATACCTAATTTCTATCTAGTTTTAAAATTTTAAATTCATGATACTTGTTTTCGGTATATTTAAAACGAATTTATGCCGCCGTTCTTACAATAGTTGATCGGAGTTCGATTCCCGAGCGTGACTATATATATATGTTTTAAATTTTAAATGGCAAGCATGGCACAGAAGCGGAACCTCATTGTCTATGAATACATTCGCACACGGTGTAATGTGGATACTCCCTTTTGTACCATGCTTGCCACTGTACGTGTCTGCACTGTACGATGCTGGTATACGAGTATATGAATAGACCTTAAATCCTTTTCATGTGACATTTCGATTCTGAACCTCATTTAACTACTTCAATTCGTAAGCGGGCTTAATTAAAACTGAATAAGTATTCTGCCGTCGTAAGTAAAAACACAATATCTTCCTTGAGACTCCCAAGGAAGATACTGTATTTTTACTTAACACGGCAGTATTGCAACCACGAGTTTCAGAACACCGTGCAAATCATTAAGTTACTCGGATCATTCGCCAGGGGCTACCGCGTGATTACGGAGAGTATCTCGGTTGCATTATATTACATCCTGCGCTGGCTTTATAAAGTAATCTCTGATCCGACCCTGATCATTATTCTGGCAGCGCACCGGGAGCCGCTGCTTTTGACTCGCCTTTGATGGAATAAAGAAGGGTGAAATCTGCTCCGAGACTGTGTTTACGCTGTCACCCGCATTTAGCCTGACGGTATCTGAGAGTGACATTGAGGAATGGATGTAAATTGGAGTCTGTTGTTTTCAAAGTTCTTCTGCGTTAACAAAAAAAATGATATGTGCGTACGAACACGGGTGCTGCTCGATATCCCGCAAATATAATATGATAAGATTACAGTGAAAATATGAATGAATTAATATCACCGCGCTCGTGGTAATGCCCAAAATAATATTTGCTCATGCGTCGCCTTGACGATAGCGGAATTGTATCTGCAGCTATTTAGAATTGCTTTTCTGTTAGATGTTTACGTGAACCATAAACTGCGGTCCTCCGCAGAATCCATATTTATTTGTTTGAGCACAATATATTTATTCGATGATCAAGGCGATAATTTAAAACTAAAGAAACCAACACAACATTGTCTTTGAACATTAATTACAGTTTAAAGTGAATAAAATGGAACATTTGGTGCATTCAATATCTATATATTATCTAGGCATCAGGAGAAAAAAATATCCATGATAACTGATGTTAATATTGTTTTATTATTATAACAGCTGTTTCGGCAGTCAAAGCCATTTTCAAACTTCAAACCACGTAAAGCAAAATTTTCTCAGAACTTCTTTTAACTACATGATCACCCTAAAATAAATACTTTGCAGGTTTCTAACCCAAGAAATACCACGAATGATTTATCTGTAAATTCCATACGGGTAATTAGGAAAATGAATAAGGTTTCTAAAGATAATAATGCCCAAACTGTGATCTTTTAAATTCTATATCAAAACGTACTGAAATTTTAAATAAAATGTTCAAAATTGCTTTCACTGGTTTTCGAGTCGCACCTATTTTCGGATATTTTGGAAAGTGTTTCATAGAATTTACAGTTTACTGTTAGTGGATTTTTATTTTTGAACCTTATACGAGTATATATTCCTCAAAATTTCTACAGAATTTACAGATAAATCATATATGGTATCGCTTGAGTTAGTAACCTGAACCGAGCATTTTCCTACAGCACCATGTTACTAAAATAGGCAATTCTGAATAGTAATATTTCGGTAGGGAAATACTGAAAGTGTCTACCACTCAATTATAGACTTCAATATAAACTTCCTCCTTGAAGAAAAAGTAAGAATATGCGGTTCAGATATTTTATTGACTGATAATAATAAAAAAGTCTTAACTCAATTCCGTTAACGAGTTCTGTGGTAATTTGCGTAAAAATATTGTTATGATTGTGAAAATAAAAAAAACAGCAATATTTCTATAATATTTATAATTATCTGCCTTCAGAATAATAATGTAACGAATGTTCACTGAGTAATCAAGTGTGAAATAGACCATTTACCAATACTTCAATAATTTATATTGTGAAAGCAGCAATAAACTTAAGGCATATTTGTTTCAAATGGTATGGAATTATGTTACAGCCTGGGGACTTTCCTGTAAAGCGAATGTCAATCATATTGTTAAATCAGTGCAAAATTAATTGGTTCAATTATTGGCCCATAATATTTTATACGAACAAAAGCATAATGTTTTTTCAACCAACTTTTAACAGAGTCTAAAAATTCTTTCAGTTAGAGCAATTCTGTGGCACTAAATTATATTTCAGTACATTAATAACCCCATTAATACATTGCACACTTACAATAATCGTGTCAATTTAATGAAGGACTTATTGTTCCTAATCATATATACAAATATGGACAAAAAATGATTCCTAGCTGTTTAAATATGTTACCTGCTGAAATTAACAATTGCTTAACGCTAGCTGAAAAAAAATTGCATTTTATTATTAAGAGAAATCAGGTTGATATTTAGGTCCATTTTTGAGTGCTTGCCCTTAATGTGTTCTGTCTTCTGACGGTATTTCCTCGATATGTCGTGATTACCTATTATGGTTATCTAAAGAAACGGAAGAGAGGATTAAACATAAATTATGGTAATAACGACAACGCTTTTCTATAGCGAATTTTGTGACATTTGACCCCGAGTGCAGGAAAAATTACTCATGCAGTGCTCAATTATTTATATCAAATTTAAATATTACTGTTTGGCCAGTCGTATACGTAATAAAATATTTTGTTCAGATATTGATAAAACATAACTAAAACTAAAATATTACTTTTTTTTTAATTATTATTTATTTTTGAGATTTAAGAACCTCATCGTAATATTTAATCATTGAAGAAGATAATATTAACATAACCTAAATGAAAGATGAAACCGGATAAAAGGACAGAAACTAAAAATATTTCAGTCGCATCTGGGACTCGAACCCAGGTCCTCTGCCTATCCTCTGCCTATCTGCCTGAAATATTTTTAGTTTCTGTCCTTTTATCCGGTTTCATCTTTCATTAAATTAACTATTATCTTCTTCAACGGTAAACCACGGTAATTCATCTCAAAATAAATAATAATTAAAGTAGTATTAGGCTTTTACAAAAAGTCAATAGATGTCTCATATAAATAAATAAAAGTCGGATGTAAATCCGAGACACTGTTTAAGTTTGCAATTGAGTTCAGGTAGAACTTTGGAAACATCATAAAATAGCTGCCAATAATATGAGATTAAACAATGGAAGATTATATTCACAAATCTTGAATTTGAGATATGATATCGATGAAGATGACACAAATTGAACTTGTCTCATTAGCTAAGTCGGTTGAGCGTTGCCCGGATAGGCAGAGGACCTGGGTTCGAGTCCCAGATGCGACTGAAATATTTTTAGTTTCTGTCCTTTTATCCAGTTTCATCTTTCATTTAGGTTATGTTAATATTATCTTCTTCAATGATTAAATAATATTACTGTTTGGCCAGTCGTATACGTAATAAAATATTTTGTTTAGATTTTGATAAAACATAACTAAAACTAAAATATTACTGTTTGGCCAGTCGTATACGTAATAAAATATTTTGTTTAGATATTGATAAAACATAACTAAAACTAAAATATTACTGTTTGGCCAGTCGTATACGTAATAAAATATTTTGTTTAGATTTTGATAAAACATAACTAAAACTAAAGTATTACTGTTTGGCCAGTCGTATACGTAATAAAATATTTTGTTTAGATATTGATAAAACATAACTAAAACTAAAATATTACTTATTATTTTTATAAACAATAATTATTAATCTAAAACACTCATCCAAATTGAAAAAACCTTCCGAGCAAAGATAAATGTCGCCGGCAGGACTCGAACCCGCACCCTTCTAATATCCGGTCAGATGCTCTACCATTGAGCTACGTCGGCTTATCGCAAACCCGCCAAGTTAATCAATATATACTAGTGTTCCATTCAATAATTACTGTTTTTATTATATTTTCACCTATAAACAACCAACTTTATTAGTATGAGAGAGGCTTGTAACGGCTAAATCCCTCAAATAGATGGCGTCGAGACAAATTATGTCTACATTTTATTGGTGAAAATTGCTTTGACTTGTCAAATATTTATTAATTGATAAACTAAAGTTCTTTAAAACTTAAGACAAGATTTTTGTGCATATTGCAAAGGGTAACAATTATTATTTTTATAAACAATAATTATTAATCTAAAACACTCATCCAAATTGAAAAAACCTTCCGAGCAAAGATAAATGTCGCCGGCAGGACTCGAACCCGCACCCTTCTAATGTCCGGTTAGATGCTCTACCGTTGAGCTACGTCGGCTTATCGCAAACCCGCCAAGTTAATCAATATATACTAGTGTTCCATTCAATAATTACTGTTTTTATTATATTTTCACCTGTAAACAACCAACTTTATTAGTATGAGAGAGGCTTGTAACGGCTAAATCCCTCAAATAGATGGCGTCGAGACAAATTATGTCTACATTTTATTGGTGAAAATTGCTTTGACTTGTCAATATTTATTAATTGATAAACTAAAGTTCTTAAAAACTTAAGACAAGATTTTTGTGCATAGCGCAAAGGGTAACAATTATTATTTTTATAAACAATAATTATTAATCTAAAACACTCATCCAAATTGAAAAAACCTTCCGAGCAAAGATAAATGTCGCCGGCAGGACTCGAACCCGCACCCTTCTAATATCCGGTCAGATGCTCTACCATTGAGCTACGTCGGCTTATCGCAAACCCGCCAAGTTAATCAATATATACTAGTGTTCCATTCAATAATTACTGTTTTTTATTATATTTTCACCTGTAAACAACCAACTTTATTTAGCATGAGAGAGGCTTGTAACGGCTAAATCCCTCAAATAGATGGCGTCGAGACAAATTATGTCTACATTTTATTGGTGAAAATTGCTTTGACTTGTCAAATATTTATTAATTGATAAACTAAAGTTCTTAAAAACTTAAGACAAGATTTTTGTGCATAGCGCAAAGGGTAACAATTATTATTTTTATAAACAATAATTATTAATCTAAAAACACTCATCCAAATTGAAAAAACCTTCCGAGCAAAGATAAATGTCGCCGGCAGGACTCGAACCCGCACCCTTCTAATGTCCGGTCAGATGCTCTACCGTTGAGCTACGTCGGCTTATCGCAAACCCGCCAAGTTAATCAATATATACTAGTGTTCCATTCAATAATTACGTTTTTATTATATTTTCACCTGTAAACAACAACTTTATTAGTATGAGAAAGGCTTGTAACGGCTAAATCCCTCAATAGATGGCGTCGAGACAAATTATGTCTACATTTATTGATTAACTTGGCGGGTTTGCGATAAGCCGACGTAGCTCAACGGTAGAGCATCTGACCGGACATCAGAAGGGTGCAGGTTCGAGTCCTGTCGGCGACATTTATCTTTGCTCGGAAAGGTTTTTTTCAATTTGGATGAGTGTTTCAGGCTAATAATTGTTGTTTATAAAAATAATTGTTACCCTTTGCGCTATGCACAAAAATCTTGTCTTAAGTTTTTAAGAACTTTAGTTTATCAATTAATAAATATTTGACAAGTCAAACAGACTACTTAATAAAATGTAGACATAATTTGTCTCGACCATCTGTTGAGAGTTTAGCCGTTACAAGCCTCTCCCATGCTAAATAAAGTTGGTTGTTTACAGGTGAAAATATAATAAAAAAAACAGTCATTATTAAATGGAACACTAGTATATATTGATTAACTTGGCGGGTTTGCGATAAGCCGACGTAGCTCAACGGTAGAGCATCTAACCGGACATTAGAAGGGTGCGGGGTTCGAGTCCTGCCGGCGACATTTATCTTTGCTCGGAAGGTTTTTTTCAATTTGGATGAGTGTTTTAGATTAATAATTATTGTTTATAAAAATAATAATTGTTACCCTTTGCGCTATGCACAAAAATCTTGTCTTAAGTTTTTAAGAACTTTAGTTTATCAATTAATAAATATTTGACAAGTCAAAGAAATTTTCACCAATAAAATGTAGACATAATTTGTCTCGACGCCATCTATTTGAAGGATTTAGCCGTTACAAGCCTCTCTCATATTAATAAAGTTGGTTGTTTACAGGTGAAAATATAATAAAAACAGTAATTATTAAATGGAACACTAGTATATGTCCAAGTCTTGGCGGGTTGATAAGCGACGTAGCTCAATGGTGACATCTGACCGGATATTAGAAGGGTGCGGGTTCCTGCCGGCGACATTTATCTTTGCTCGGAAAGGTTTTTTTCAATTTGGATGAGTGTTTTAGATTAATAATTATTGCTTATAAAAATAATAATTGTTACCCTTTGCACTATGCACAAAAATCTTGTCTTAAGTTTTAAAGAACTTTAGTTTATCAATTAATAAAATATTACTGTTTGGCCAGTCGTATACGTAATAAAATACTTTGTTTAGATATTGATAAAACATAACTAAAACTAAAATATTACTGTTTGGCCAGTCGTATACTTAATAAAATATTTTGTTTAGATATTGATAAAACATAACTAAAACTAAAATATTACTGTTTGGCCAGTCGTATACGTAATAAAATATTTTGTTTAGATATTGATAAAACATAACTAAAACTAAAATATTACTGTTTGGCCAGTCGTATACTTAATAAAATATTTTGTTTAGATATTGATAAAACATAACTAAAACTAAAAAAAATCTAGAAATTACTCAACAATAAAACAATTTTACTTCAAATACTAAAAGAAAAACAAAAATACCAATTCATCAAAGAAAATCGCACAATATTAAATTCGTATTCTCACTATGTAAAATCAATACTTAATTTTCACAACACCATTACACACATCAAGGAATAAGATTTCTCAATAAACTATCTGAAGACATACAAAAAAAATACTAACGAACCCTCGAATGCAATTAAAAAACTCTTCAACGAAAATCAAGCAAACTAAGCACAATGCACATACAAAAGCTTTTGAGATTGTATTGTTAATTGTTATGCTATATGGTAAATAACCAACGACACATGATACTTATATATATACCTATAATATGTTATGTTTATACTAGTAAATCAAAACTTGTCACTCGCACTCTCTTGTTTCCATTATGTTTACCACAAACTCTGTAACATTATCATGTAAACCATTTCAAGCGTCATTTTCTTGTAACACTTTTAGGAAACAATATATATACTTCGCTTCTCTACACAAGCATCGCTTCAAAGAGAAATGTAGTATTGTAAATTGAATTAAAATATATTCAATTTCAATAATAAAAATAATTAATAACAGATTTACTTTAATTTCTGATGCTTGATAGTTCAAAAGACACTGTGTAGAAAACCAAAGACTAAGTGTAGAGATCGCCCTTTCGGAGTATCAGGGCCTAAAGCTTGGAGTAAATTCCCTCCGCAACTAAGATGCACAACAAACCTAACAGAATTTCTGTCCAAAATAAAAATTTACCTTTTTTTACATCTTACAAGAGCGCCCTTGTCTGTATGGTGTAAAGACAGTGGAACTATATCACCACCTGGCTGGGATGCGTTGTGAGACGGGTCAAGATAGGGGATGTAGGAACGGATTTATTAATGCGAGTCTTGAAGCTGGTAGCTCGTTCCATATGCGAGCCGCCTAACAAAAAAAATGAGTTCTCATGAAGCCGACATCAACTGTGAACGGGTGTTCCACTCATGTCCCCTCAAGTTTCGCGCACGTGCACCGGTGCACTGGGGATCAATGCTGCTAGTTTATTTGAACGGGCTCCATTGAAATACTTGTAGAACAAACTCAGCACACCTACATTGCGGCTGTGCGTTAAAGATGGGAACCGGTATTTTTTTATTATTTTTATTTTTTTATTGTATAATATTAATTATATACAGTGGGAACTTATACCCGCTAAGCCACTGCAAGTAGCTTGTCAGCAGGAGTTTATTTCAACAATATTATATAATACAACAATAAATTACAATCATCATACAAATGTAGGGCAAAATTATTATATTTAGGCGAATGCATCTTGTGCTGTACATAAGTTGAAAAAAAATTAAACATAAAAAATAATGGTAAAAGCATTACAGTTTTGTTATTGAGATACTAGTCCAATTTTATAACACTGATTTAAATAATATTATAAAAATGTCAATATCATAAAAAATATCAAAATTATAAAAGTACCAATATTATAAAAGTATCAATATTATAAAATATCAATTTTATAAAAACATCAATACTTTTAAAAATATCAACATTATAAAAACATTAATATTACAAAAATATAACTATTACTTAAATATCAGAAATATCAAAGCATCTGTAAGTATTAAATAAATTAAGATATAAAAAAATTAAAAAATATACATAAAACAGCAGTACAGGTTGGTTACAAAGAGGATAGACATAAATATAATAGTAACACCGTAACAGTAAATACACCAGATATCTAGGAGCTATACAACCATGGAGACCGTCATATTTGTTACCATCAATACACAAGGTTACTTTCCAAAAGCCAACACTTTAACATCAGTGAGAATTTCATCATAGGACAATTGTTTTTAAATTCGTACCGCAATTTGTTAAATATAAATGGTACAATGTATTCAAGGGTTCGTTGACTATATTTATTTTGAAATATTGGCACTATCATTCCTATATTTTGTGTGAAACGTGTATTGTGTACATGATTCACCACTGCCTTATACGGACTTTCAGATATATGTTGCAGTAGAATTTTATGCCACAAAAGACCACGAACAGGTAATACATTAATTGATTTGTACATGATATCAATGTCTCGCCTTTGCTTAAAAACTGTTTTACTTACTAGAAATTTTACCATGGCATTTTGAATCAGTTGTAAATGTTTTATGTTGGTCTTACAGGAGTGTCCCCAAGAAGTTATACCATACCTTATTGTTGATTCTGCTAGAGACAAATAAATTAGTTTCATAGTTTTTATAGGCACATTTAATTTTACCTTGTGGAGTCTTCCTACAATGGCTCGAAGTCGCTTACAGAGGTTGGAAATTTGTACGTCCCAGTTCATATTAAAATCCACCGTAACACCTAGATACACGTACTGGTTAACTAATTCGATACTTGTACACGCGCAGGGCTGTTTGGTATTATTGTGAATGCAATTAAATGAATGGGATATGATTATAGGTGCCTCGCTGTACCTTGCATGCGGTGATCTTATATGCATCAATTTCGTTTTTTAGCATGTTAACAGCACTTTAATACCCTTAAATTCAATATACCTTAGAGTACCCTTATTCTTTGTATTCCTTAGATTACTTAATTACGCATTACCTCATTGTAATATTTAATCATTGAAGAAGATAATTTTAAAACATCCCAAATGAACCACGAAACCGAAAAAACAACAGAAAATAAAAAGATTTCCGGGGTAACCGCTTAACCAACTTAGCTAATGAGACCAGTTCAATTTACGCCATCTACACCGATATCATACTTCAAGTTCAAGACTTGTTAATATTATCCTCCATTTTTAAATCCCATATTATTGGCTGTTATCCTTATGATGGTGGTAGAACTTCTACCCTAGAACTTTGCGAAATTGAATATTTCTTTCCAGACTTGTAAATTAAATCAATAGATGTCTCATATGAATAAAAATCGGGTAGGTATATCCGAGACTCTATTCCGATTGCGATTGGGGTTCGGGTAGAACTTTGTAATAAATTCTAATTAAAATAATGTCAGAAGCCGGAATAATAGAAGAGAATGTATGAGACGATGTATGAATGTGAATAAAGCAAGAAGTGTATGCCAAGATAGAGTTGTTTGGCGGTCCGTCCTCTCTGCCTACCCCTGCGGAGAAACGGCGTGATGGTTAGTTAGTTAGTTTGTTCCAAAATTGCTAAATTTTGAGCAAAAGCAACGTCGCATTAGTATCGCTCAGGAGTTGTTGAATGACGTCAACGACGACCCAGATTTGCTCAAAAGGGTCATAACTGGTGATGAAACGTGGGTATATGGTTATGACGTCGAAACCATGGCCCAGCCCAATCATCCCAATGGAAGCGGCCAGAAGAGTTCGATCAAATATGAAGGTTTTGCTCACTATTTTCTTCGATTACAATGGCGTGGTGCATCATGAGTTCTTGCTAACAGGTCGTACGGTTAATAAGGAATACTACAAGGAAGTTATGCAACATTTGCGTGAAGCAATACGACTCAAACGATAGGAATTGTGGAAAAACAAATCATGGATTTTGCATCACTATAATGCACCGGCTCACACATCAATGCTTGTTCGTGATTATTTGGCCAAAAACAACACCGTAATCATGCCTCAACCACCGTATTCGCCAGATTTGGCTCCCTGCGACTTTTTCCTATTCCCTAAACTGAAGAGACCAATGAAAGGAAAGCGTTTTGCTACAATTGATGAGATAAAGTCAGAATCGAAGAACGAGCTGATGACCATACCGAAAAGCGCATTCCAGAAGTGCTTCGAGGATTGGAAGAAGCGCTGGCATAAGTGCGTTATATCTGAGGGGGATTACTTTGAAGGGGAGAAAATGGGTATTGATGAATAAATAAATACTTTTCGAAAAAATTCAAAATTCACCTTTTCTTTTGAACACACCTCGTATATATGCGTTCATATATGTATATATACGTACATATATATATATACGTACATATAAATATATATGTACATATATGTGTATATTATATGCGTATGTGTTTGCGTGTGTTTGTATGTGTGCACCTATGTGCACATGTGTTCATGCTTGCACATATAAAAAAAGTATATTTTTGTGATCTAATCCTTACCCATGTCTTTTTCTCCTTTCTATATTCTACTTTCTTTTGTAATTTTTCCAATTGTCACCATGTTAATATAATTAATATAATAAATACATATGTTTACATTAGACTTCATACAAAGTAACTATACTCCATTGGTCACCATGAAACAGGTAGCCGCCTAGTATGGTAATCTAATGTATCTACTCCATGTAAATGTCTCCGTTAAATATCATGAATTATATAAATAAATAAATATAAATATAAATAAATAAATTATATTTATGAATATAAAATACTATGTATCCCGATGAGGGAAGCTACACTTCCAAAACATGTTGATATTTATATATTAAACAGTGTTGTAAAATAAGTATTTTATTTTATTAATAATAACGCCACAAAATAATTTATACATGTTTTGAAGAATTTTTTTTTGTAATTTATCGAAATTGATGGAATCGCAAAATCGTGGATAACTAGGTTTTTAATATACGAGTATCTTAAAAAGTTGCTAAAATTGTAAAATTGTGTAATTGTCTCAGACGCTGATGGCACAGTTCTTCTCCTAAAAGCAAACATGTGGTTAAAACTACAAAAAAATCATAAAACACAAACAAAACCTAATTAAAAATGTGGTGTGTGACTAACCTACGAACTTTAAACTAAAAAAAACGTGTTACGTACCCTTCTTTATTAAACAAAAAACAACATCTGAAATAGACATTAACATTTATTCCGTACCAAAAAATCAACATCACCACTGTAACATACTCGTACTATATACTAAAATTGAAAGCAAAACATCGTCACTATACACTATACTTCCGTGGTAAGTAATAACACAGTGTCTACCTTAGGAGTCTCAGGGGAGATACTGTGTTTTTACTTACCACGGCAGTAGAGACCAATGCCTAAAATAGTCACCACACTTAACTATTCTCAAAAACAGAGTATGAGAATTGACCTACATCTTCAGTTGTTTTGAGACATATTCTGAATGAAGTACTACGAATGACCTACTTTGCTTTCTTTCAATCCATAATTCAATATGGTATAACGTGATGGGGTGGTACTTAAAAAAATCTTATGCACAATCCCTTTACATCGCACAAAAAGTAATAATTAATATAATTTTAACAAATCATTTTTATGTTCTTTAGAACTCATATACCACGCAACTTTACAAGTGTCTAAAGAAGACAATAATAATAAGATGTGGATTATTTATATAGCGTGTCGGGTTCCCAGAGAGTATAAATTAATTCCAGAATTCCTCTCCTAACTTTAAGTTCCACGCCGTTTCTGAACGAAACCAAATAATTGCTAACCCATCAAGCGCACATTCAACTTACTTTCCGACTGCTAACTTACCGCTGCATGTATGGTAAGAATTCAACCCTAGAGAAATTCCAGACGAATTTATTTTGCCCGAATATTCTAAATTCACGTATGGTAAAACTATTGCGAATTCTATCATTCACTAATTAGACAACCAAAACCTTAAATCGCGAAGAAACGAAAATACAATTTTGCTACCCTAAAATAATATACCTGTAATTTCTTGAAAAGATTGGTATCCACTTTGTGGGGTCATTATTAATAAATTAATTAAAATTACCTTGTAATCACCACTTTATTAATATGATAACATGTTTCGAAAGCGAGGCTTTCCTCATCAGGACATATAGTACATACCGTGTTTTGTTAGTCCTGATGAGGAAAGCTTTGCTTTCAAAACATGTTAATATATTAATAAAGTGGTGATTACAAGGTAATTTTAATTCAACTAACTAACTAACTAACTAACTAACCATCACGCCGTTTCTCCGCAGGGGTAGGCAGAGAGGACGGACCGCTAAACAACTCGATCTTGGCACACACTTCTTGCTTCATTCACTTTTAAACATATTTCCACTTTTATTTGACTCTCGAGAGGCCGAAAATTGCGATTATACCATAATAATTTGGCTGCTAGTGTGGAGAGAGTTTTTTTTCTTCTTTTTGAAGCACGTTTTCATACCTTTTTATTATCTTTTAAAGTGGTGAGTGGCGCCAAGGATTTGCCAACAAATGACGTCACATAGTCTCCCGATCGATGGAGTCCCGGACGGTGTCTATGACGTTAGACTTGAGCCGGAGAGTTAACATTGGTAAAGATTATTTTATCATCACTCACCCGTCTCAGAACAGACATCGTCTAGTGAGACGGGTAGAGTACATGTAAATTTTTAATTTCTATGCCAATAAACGCCCGGGTTGCCGGCAATGAAATGAATGAAAAATGATTTATCAAGATTATACGGCCATATGAATTAACGGCCTACATGGTCGAGGGGTAAGGCTCTCGACTACGAATCCGAAGGTCGCGGGTTCGAATCCTGGCCGGCGCAAGTCAATTTTATTTAATTAATTTGTGTTGTTTCACAATTAATTAATTAAAAATAATATTTATGGTATATTTGTGCACGTTACAGAGTGGAAGATACTCTCAGTATCGCCCTGGTGAAAGACCACCATTCAGAATTGAAACGTTGCTTGAAATGGCTCTTAGCCGTGTTTGGTGACCAGATCTGAATAGCCAGGTATTTACCCACCTTTCTCTTCCCCTTCTCCTTCCCCTCCCCACTACCATCAGACTCACAACATTCCCCAATCGGGGATGCCATAGTCTCACTGGCTCCAGACGGGAGCAGTTGGAACTCTTGTGCGGTATTCACATAAAAAAAATATATATATATTTGTCAGCTCTACAAATAACCATATTATGCAATAATATCGAATCCAGAATCAGAGTTTGTTATCCTACACAATATTATGTGATTATGATTAATTGGAATTCCTGATTAAATTGCATTTCGGTACTGCTTCGCGTTCCGATGGTTTGAGGTGTGTTTTTGACGCGTCGCTGGAGCGCCAATTTAACATTTTGATTTTGGAACGTCGTCAATCAAGATGGCGGCTCGTTATATCCAAGATGGCTGACACTTTTCCCGCCCCCGTGCACTTAACATGGCGGAATTAGCGCTCGTAAAGCGCCAATTTATTCCTCCGGTTAAATGTGCGCTGGTTAGCTTTCTCCGGTCTGTAATTGTGTACAAGAGAGGTTCTTGTAATAATATGGAAAGCTCGAATATGTGAACGCGTGTATCAGTTCGATTTAAATTATAAGTCTGTTTCTTTCAGTATATCCCTTGGGAAAGGCTACCGTTAACGTTATCACTTCTTCCCGGGATGCCCTTGACTTTTTTCTTTTCCATTCCATTTTTTTGCAATTTAACCTAATTCAAAAAAATTACGAACAAATCTTCGTCACACCCAAATCAGCCAGTGAGACAGTCAAGAACCACACTTCACATTCCAACTGCGGTCGCCTCGAGATCCGCTCACCAACTCCGCTCGGATTGTTACCGCCACCGTATATTCGGGTAGTTTAATTAATTTTGCGGCTCTTTTGCCTGTACGTTTCATGTGTACAATCTAGATACGCCCACCGTCCCACGTGTCCCCGCAGGCGCATGCAGATGCTTTTTTAATTAATGCCTGTCAACAGACGTGTTTCATATCAAGCGAGTAGTTTGTAGGTACCTACTGTACATCAAGTTCATTATTCTATGCATTTCTCTGCGTAACTAAACTAACCATCTCGTCATGCCAATCACTCCTTTAATCCAATGAATGGTTTCCGGTGCGGCGGTTCCCATAACCGTCTACCAAATTCATCGCGGATTTTGGCTTTTCTTCTCTGGCCATTTGTTTATTAGCGCTAACTACGTTAAGTCCTCCAATAATGAAGTTTCCTGCATATACCCCTCCTTCAATATACCTATCAGTCTTTCCATCTCTCGTAAACATACTTCCCAAATACACAAACTCATCCTCCTGCTCCAAGTATTTATCATTCACAACTAACTGACTATATTATTTAAATGTTTAAATTAGAACATTAAACTTCATTTATTATTTTTTTAATCCAATTATTAGGTCATCCGATAGCAATATTTTGAAGACCTCACTTTTATACTTTCCAGTTAGACTTTATGTCTCAACACAATTCAAGCTCCCCAAAGAAAACCAAAGTGCATTTTAATACCTGCTTACCAGTGATGAAAAAACCACAAGGAACGTGTTCACTACAAAAACTTATTAAGTTGTATTAGCAGTTTACCCGTTGCACTCAACCAATGATGGACTTGCCTTAACGTAGCTTTTCGATGGCTGGAGGCAAATGTCACGTGACACCTATTTTGGCACCAGTTTAGTTCACTTCCGTCCACATTTGTTTCGCGTGATTTGGGCTGCGATGAGCAAATAAATAAAAATAACGTTTATAGATAGTCTAACTAAATATTCAGTTTTTGTAAACAAACCCCCTTTTACTTACTTGCTACTTTACTTAAATTGTGCGGCACGCTTAGCTCGCCCCTCCCCCCTTATTTTGGTTTTTACCCCTGCGTGTTAGAGAAGGGGAGTTTATTATTATTCCAAAACATTAACTGTATGCATTATGTTTGAAGAGTTTTATCCACCATGTACTTTTGTTTCCAAATGTTATTACTGCGCTACCGGTTTCAACACATCCGTGTCATTCACTAGCGTTCTTAAAACTACGAGTAAATTAAATCAAACAAGTACAGAAACAATAAGACATTATTAGGTGAAGCTAGTGTGAGTGGTTATTTGTAGGGACAATTTAAAATATGTATTCATATTTTAATGTTTAGACTTGGCTTTTTCTTTATTGAAGCTATGGCCTGTCGCTAATAAATGATTAGCAAACTCGGAATATTTAAAATTTTGTATACCGAGTTCATGTTCCATGATAAGTTATTGTACATTCTGTGCGTCATAGTGATTAAAACTTTTCAAACAAAGTATCTAGAAATTGTTACATAGTTATTGCCCAAGAAATACAAACAGAGTATCTAGAAATTGTTACATAGTTAACGCCCAAGAAATACAAACAAAGTAACTAGAAATTGTTACATAGTTAATGCCCAAGAAATACAAACAAAGTAACTATAAATTGTTACATAGTTAATGCCCAAGAAATACAAACAAAGTAACTATAAATTGTTACATAGTTAATGCCCAAGAAATACAAACAAAAATAAAATAATAGTTATGCTTGCAAATTGATAGAATTTTACATTATTGTTCCCTTATTTAAATCATGAGTTGTTGGGGAGGTTGTGGGAGTTAAGAAGGAGTCAAGTGTAGCGTAATAGTAGTGTACTAAACCAACGGAGATGATTACATTTTTAGTTCGAAAGATTTGATTTCTATTGGAGTTCACCGGTGCAACGGCTAGAGAACTATCATGACTGCGAAAATTGTCGCTATCAAAATAGAAGGGTTTAGTTTACCTCAATAAATATATTTCCATGTACAAATAATACTCGTTCATGTACCATATCTATCCTGTAGAGTAAAATACCAATTTAACACCAGAGCTTGTCGGATAGTAAATACAAGTTATTTCGTAATTGCGCAACTTCCTATACAATTCAATAATAAAACCCCTTTTCACAACGGTATTTTTTTATCGCGATATTCCTTTGTAATTCTCCTCGCATTCAAAGGATTTTTACAACTCTTCAATTCTTATGCTCTCCTGGCTTCCCCATTGTTCATTATTTAACTTGGGTAATAAAAATCATAACTGCAGTACTAACTGTGATGTTTTATGCTCCATCGCGTCTGCTCACGCTTTGGGAATAGTAAAATCTGACGTCATTTTCACGTCTTGGCTCTGAAATTCTGGTGTTTATTGTCAGTTATTAGTTCTGTTATGGCAAAGAAAGTGACCCGTAAAAGTGTTCGTGAGAACGCGCCTCATTGCTGTACCCGCATTCGGTGGTAGGGAGGGGCTTTGTTAGCGATTGTACGGGTAGTTTGAGGACTGACTCTAAGGTAGACGATGGTCTCTTTAGCATTTACGTCGAAACCTCTGGTGATAAAGTTCCGAATCTTATTTCTGGTCTCCAGTTCGGAGCTTCGGTTCTGACTTCAAATCTGTACTGTATTTCTAGACTCCAGTTCTGGACTACAATGCAGAACTTCAAATAAAGACGTCAGTATACTCGTATTTATAATCTACAGAGGCTCCTAAAATCGACAGTAGAGGTCGCTTACAATTTGTATCGGGTTAACAGGTGTATACTGACGGCCTCCATGGTCGAGGGGTAACGCTCTCGACTACTAATCCGAAGGTCGGGCTTCAAATCCCGGCGTGCGCAAGTAAATTTTATTTAATTAATTTGTGCTGTTTCACAATTAATTCATTTAAAAATAATATGTAGTATATTTGCGCACGTTCAAGAGTGGAAGATACTCTCAGTATCGTCCTGGTGAAAGACCACCATTCAGAATTGAAACGTTGCTTGAGATGGCTTTTAGCCGTGTTTGGTGACCAGATCTGAATAGCCAGGTATTTCCCCACCTTCCTCCTCCCATCCCCCAATACCTTCAACTTCACAACATTCCCCAATTGGGGATGCCATAGTCTCACTGGCTCCAGACGGTTGGGAGCAGTTGTGACTATTATACGGAATTTCAGTGGTAAAAACATAAGAAAATACATAAATGAATTACAGGTTATACAAAACAAAATAATCAAAAAGCTGTTTTTCTTTAATTCTAGAATATCCACCAAAATATCAAAACTGTTTACAACAAGATAACTAAACGAGTTTAATATATGTCTGTTAATGTATTAAATAAATAATAGATTCATATATACAAACACAGAATTCACTAAAAGTACACAATACATACACACTTTACATTATAATATACTCGTACATTTAAACACCATACATACACACTATAGTAAGTATTCCATTAGCTATGAAGGACGGAATTTATATAATTGCCTTCAAAGCAAAATTTAAAAAAGCAAAAGGCTAGATATGTTTAAAAAGAAATTGTTCCATCTAATATTAAATGAACAAAATAACCAAAACGTCTGAAATTGTAATGCTTTTATCATTCTAATTATGTGAGAGAAAACGTATTTTTCTTTTTTTAAATGAAAAAAAAGAAGTTATTTGCGGGTCTTGTACACTGGACAGAGGTTAACTTTACTCTGGCGCAGATGGAGCCTCCGTACCTGAGTTGGTCACTGAAGAGAAGAATATTTCCGTTTAAAGATACTAGATTATCGTATCGATCCCCTTTAATAGTACTGAACTTTTTAAGTTGCCCGGGAGCCTAGGGCGAATTAAATATAGCAACATATTAAATCTTGCATAATTAATATCGTTTAACCTTCAACGCAAAGCTAGTCTTGATCTAAGACTGAAAATTTCCACTCTTATTATGAGTTGTCAGATCTAACCAAGATTTAATTTGTGGCTTTGTTTCATTGAAAATAATTAACCCCCTTTATCTCCACGTCAAACATAACTCAACCTCTTCCCCCTTCCCTCGTCCCTCTTCCCTCTTCATGGCATTTCAGCCAACAAATGTAATTAATTATTAAACATACATTGTAATAGTTCGCGGAATAGTTTGTTCACATATCTAAATAGTTTTTGAACAGTGGATGAAAAAACAATAATAGAGGATACATGTACTTTTTTAAAATATCATTAAATAAACTTTTTAGTAGCTGAGTGGTCCAAAGCATCGGGTTCCCACCCAGGACTGACGGGTACAATAAATCATAATCATGTATCCAAGGCAGATGTAGCGAGATATAAAAAAACATAACTTCCATTTCCTTCACTCGTAACGTAAGACAACTTCATTTCTCATACAATATACAGACTATTACCTTATCATTGTAACAATATAGGATCAAACGCTGAACTCAATTTCATAATGAATCGTCTGCACGTACTTGGTAATAAATATGTTTTGGACGATGCTATAAATATTGAAAGGATGTCAACCTACAAATATTACTGTATTAAAGCTGTTTGTCAGCGCTTCGATCATAATTAAACTTACTGTTTATTGTATTCACTCCTCAACACACAGTTTGCGCCGGGATTTTTTAGCTATTGTTTATTATTTACTTTATTATTATTTTTTATTGCGGTGTTATTCTTATTATTTTTACTTGTATTTATAATAACCTACTCATTGTACTCTATGTAGATACCACAATAGCTGCTTTTTTAAATCATAATTTTGTGTCATAAAAATCTTATAGTTACCGTTATCCACTTTCCCTGTACTTTTCTCTTTTATATTTTCTATACTTATGTATATATTATTTTTTAACCTATGTATATTTTGTATTTTTCTTCTTAATATTATTGTTAATACTATGTATCATGCGGTATAAATTTTCGCTCGTGGTAAATTTAGAAAATATTATTGTTATTATTTCTATGTTACATAATTGTATTGCACTGTTATAACTTAAGACTTGTTTTATGTAAAAGCCCTAAGGGCGTTGTACGAGACGTGTATGCCCGCACAAGGGACTGTAAATATTTAGGCACCGGCACACAGGGATGCATCGCTATTGTGATTCGGTAGTCCTCCTGAGAAAGATGTTTGGTAGTTTCTAGATGTGGATGTCGTCGCCCGGAACGTACTTGATTTGTAGCACTGGCCAGTATGGTCGATCGCTTGAGGTGGTGTCAGCTGTAATATGAGCGAGATTTACTGCATATCCGGGACGGCATTTGGGTCGAATCGGTTGCGGTAAGCTCGTAGATAGGCTGGGTGGCTGTCGGGTTCAGGTTGCGGCATATCCGGGGATGGCATTAGGGTCGGACCGGTTGCAGCAAGCTCGTATATAGGCTGGGTGGCTGTCGGGCTCAGGTTGCGGTATATCCGAGGACGGCAATAGGGTCGGACCGGTTGCGGCCAGCTCGTGGGTAGGCAGGGCGGCTGTCGGGCTCAAGTTGCGGCATATCCGGGGACGACATTAGGGTCGGACCGGTTGCGGCAAGCTCGTAGATAGGCTGGGTGGCTGTAGGGCTCAGGTTGCGGCATATCCGAGGACGACAATAGGGTCGGACCGGTTGCGGCCAGCTCGTGGGTAGGCAGAGTGGTTGTCGGGCTCAGGTGGCGGCATATCCGGAGACGGCTTTAGGGTCGGACCGGTTGCTGCAAGCTCGCAGGTACGCTGGGTGTCTTTCAGGCTCAGGTGGCGGCATATCCGGAGACGGCTTTAGGGTCGGACCGGCTGCTGCAAGCTCGCAAGTACGCTGGGTGTCTTTCAGGCTCAGGTGGCGGCATATCCGGAGACGGCTTTAGGGTCGGACTGGTTGCTGCAAGCTCGCAGGTAGGGTGGCTGAAGATATCTCACTTGGTGAAAAGAGCAATTCGGGTAGATTGAAGACAAATTATAGTTGCCAATTTTCACGGTGGCGCAGCGTTACAGTGGAGATCTTGCTTGGTCGGAGTTGTGAGCGGGAATGGCCGCGCGTGCCACGTGTATGGTCTTTTATAGGGCGAGCGGAGGTATTTTTCGCAGAATTTTACTTGCACCTGTTGTTATTGACTTGTTTTTCTCGGGGGTCGTTCAACTCACATATTTGTTGTTTTGCTAAAGTTTAGCAGGTGGCACGAGTAGTGATTTATGGGTTTTTTGTTATGACAGGTTTGTTTTTCTCGGGGTCATTCAACTCACGTATTATTGTTTCGATCCATTTTCGTACAAGTTTTAGCCTGTGTGCGTTTTGTTTACGTCTTATTATATGCCTCTCTATGGCCCGTTTGATATAGGCGTAAATAATTAAATAAATAAAATAAACTATGAGATCTGAAAATACTGTAATAATTAAAGACCTCGGAATCCTCCTCGACAGTTAATTGACATTCAACCAATATAAAGAAAAAACGGTGAGCAAAGCGAACAGGATGTTAGATTTTATAGTTGAGCTATTATTTAAAAATGCAAGTAGCCTTTTTATTCTATACAATTCACTGGTTTGTGGAATACGGATAAATTGTTTGGTCTTTACATTATACGACTAATATGAATAGAATCGAATCCGTTCAGAAGAAATTATTGCGACTCTTGTCATATCGATCGGGAGTTCACCATCTGCTAAAAGGCTATCAGCAGAGCCTCAATTATTTCGAATAGAGGAGCCTACAGAAAAGAACAAAATTAATTTGACTATTTTTTTCAAAATTGTTTTAATGATCTAATTGATATAATTTGACCACAACCCAAAAAAAAACATTCCCTAGCGCCCTCCGGAACGAAGGGGGGTGCGGAAAGGGACTGCCACATGGAAAGCCCGTTTTATTTACTCTTCGAAATTATCATTCCTAAATAAATAAAAACTTGGTAAACAAATACGTAAAACAAACATTGACAATATATATTTCTTCATTGTTTTCTTCATATATAATTCGTTCTTTATTTTGAAACAGATATCAATAACCAACCTCTCCAGGAGTATGCCAATTTGTAGTTTATGTAATTGACACTTTTTCCAACGAAAACCTAGTTTTATGAGAAGTCTCCTTGCGTACTCTCTGCGGCTATCTAAAATTATGCATCGTTTGGGACCACCTGGAGTGGTTTCAATGTCGGATTTTTTTCTCAGCGTATATTGTTCCTTACGAAATTGATGAACAAAAATGTTCTTCTAGTATGAAAAATGTTTCCTTTTTGGAAGTAGAAGGTAATCCAGGAATAATTGATTCACCGTTTGTCACGCTTTCTGATTGCTACCTATTCAAATGGTGTACGCTTAAAACGTTTTTTCGTAGTCGAGAGCCTTACCCCTCGACTATGGGGGTCGTTATAGAAATAAAACAGTACAATTGTTACAGTGAAAAACAATTTCTGGAAATTAAATTATGTAGGCACCTATGATATATTTCCTTGTAATTTTTTGAATTATACATTTACCGGGTGACATGTGTAGTGTATAAGTGTGTGTGTATGGTATGTGTGAATGTGTTTGTAGATGTGAGAAGTGGGGATCTACATAATAATATAGAAGTGATTCCATATGTTTGCGCATTGAGCCGTTTATATTATTGACAAGATACTCGTTTTAAATGTGGCCAGTGAATCCAAAAAATATGAATGTTTAAATTGTTTAGGTAAATATCATTGAATGGATGAAAAGCACGGTTAATTGGCGAATTTGCAGCTGCATTTTTTGTAACTATGCTTGTGTAATAGTGCTTATGTCGGACGTCCAAATCATAATACGTATGTAGAAGAGTGGTAGAGATGCGCCTACATAATCACATGCAAAAAGTGCGTCACCACTTCAAGGTCACGTATTTCTGTAATTCAGATGACGCATGATGTCAATGACGTCAATGGAAGTTGTTGACGTCACTATTTCTGGGACATACACCAG
This sequence comes from Halesus radiatus, assembly GCA_022606495.2. Lineage (NCBI taxonomy): Eukaryota > Metazoa > Arthropoda > Insecta > Trichoptera > Limnephilidae > Halesus > Halesus radiatus. The sequence continues at coordinate 41,528 of JAHDVE020000048.1, forward strand.
TGACGTCAACTAAATCATCAAAAACGTCAGAACTGATGTGTTTCTACCAATCTCAACGACATCAATCATTATGAACATACGTCAATTGTTTTATTGAGAAAAATCAAATAAATAAAGAAATTGTTTTAATAGACGAGCGTTGTGAAAAAGATATTTCGCTTTTATTGATCTATATTATTATTATTATTATATTCTACACCTCTATAAAATTCCCGCTGAGAAGTTAAGGTGTCGATGAATACCGAATACAGTATTTGTGTGTGCCATGCAATGCTGTATGACTAGTATACACGAAACAGGAACCAAGGGCATTCTTCTTGATTTAAAATGAAAACTTTAAATAATGTTTAAGAATATAAATATAACACTAATTAAATATTGAACATTAGGTAAACATTTTAATATTAATTTATTGAAATAATATTAATAACAATCAAATAATGTGGAAATACGTTGCCGACTTAACCCTTAGTTCATATTATTTTAATATTATTAATATTGTTTTTTTCAAATAAATTATTAAGATTTAAGTTATTTTTAGTTGTGCAATTGTTGAATTGTGTTTTTATCATATTTGCCTCATCGGTTAATCCTCCCCAGCTATGTAGTAATAAAAAAATACACGCATTCGAATTGTATACATAATAGAGCATGCGTTACACGAGATTAAACCTAGTAGGAGTATGTTTAATGTTAGTGTGCTTAGTATGGTAGTAGTAGCTCTACAGTCTCCACTCTACAACCTACATTGCAGAATAAATACATAGTTTTTGAATCGACTCCAATAAACCGCCAACTGACATGAACTGGAATAGGAGAGGAAACCGCTGAAACCAAACCACTATGCACAGATTGGAGAAATAATTTATTTTCATGTTCCTCCTACAATCGGGACAGGGTGTTCGCTAAATATTAGATTGATATAAGCACAATCGTCAAACGGTATTTTGAATCGATCGCTAGGAAACAACTTCCTTCCATTTTGGTCCTCCTACAATCGGGACAGGGTGATCTCTAAATATAAGATTAACATAATCACAATCGTTAAACGGTATTTTGAATCGATCGCTAGGAAACCACTTCCTTCCATTTTGGCGCTTTTTGATTCATAAAACTTGAAATTATTGAGATTAGAGAATGGAAGGTACTCCCAGTATCGCCCTGCTGAAAGACCACCATTCAGAATGGAAACGTTGTTTTAATTGACTCTAGTTATGTTTGGTGACCAGATCTGAATAACCAGATACTTGGCCACCTTCCTCTGTCCCATCTCTTTCCCGTCCCCGTTACCTTCAGCCGCACAACATACCCCAATTGGGGATACCATAGTCTTTCTGCCTCCAGGCGGTTAGGAGTAGTCGGGTCTCTTGTGAGGTACTCACATAAAAAAAGGTAAATCGTTCAAAATCGCTGTCACTGGTTTTAAAATTGCACCTATTTTCAGATATTTTAGGATGTATTTATTAGAATTCAAAGATTACAATTTGAATATTTTTATCTTTTGAAACCTTGTACGAGTATTTTCAGATATTTTAGGATGTATTTATTAGAATTCAAAGATTACAATTTGAATATTTTTATCTTTTGAAACCTTGTACGAGTACATTTTATTTACTGTTCGTATAGAATTTACAGATAAATCACTTGTAGTATTGTTGTAGTTAGCAACTTGCTAGGTGATGGTTGGGGCCAGTTTTGAGTTCTGGCCCTTAATACCATAATAACCTTTATGGTTTGAAAGTGTACACAGTTTTCATGAAAGCGAGAAGGAGCATCAATCCTGGTCTGGTTTCGTCAAGTTCAACCACGACAATTTATTAATTATTAATTATTATTCATTTATTTTAAGCCCCAAAACATACCCTGATTGGGGAGTCCATAGTCTCACTGGCTCCAGATGGTTTAGAGCAGTTGGGACTCATTAAAAAAAAAAAAATTAAAAAATGTTTCTATATTACTTATTAAAACACTCCGAGAAGGACATAATATCTATACATTCATGAATCCAGATTATTCGACATATACGAGTATTTGTGTGTACGAGTACATTATTTTTTCGTAAGCATGGAATAATTCCGGCCTGTAAAACGCTTTGATGCATCGGATTTCCTAATTATGTAATATTGTTTAACTGTTTCGATTGCAGCATAATTTAGAAAATTCAATTCATAAGTTCTGATAGGAAAATATTTATGAATTTGGACCTGAGCGTCACAAAACAGTGTCCTTTTGGGTTTTTTCGAATCTTTCAGAAATGTGTTCGATGCAACGAAGTTATTTCCATCTCACCGCGACCATTCCAAGAGACAAAGGAGTATCGTAATATCGACTTAATTACGGAGAGCGCATCGCTTTAACGGTCAGCACCCAAAAATACAAGCTTTGCAGGTTGCTAACTCATCAAATACTACGAATGATTTTCTGTGAATTCCTTACGGATAATTAGGAAAATGTATAAGATTTCAAAAGACAATAATCCTCAAACTTTTATATTTTTAATTCATTTACGTATTGTAATTTTAGGTTAAACGTTAAAAATTGTTTTCAAATTGCACTTAGTTTGACGATTTTTGTGTTTTTAAACCATGCATATTTTCCAAAATAACAGTATAGAATTTACATATAAATAATTTGTTGTACTGCTTGAGTTAGCAACCGGCAAATTGATTTTTAGGGATTTTTTTTATTGCTGACTCTTAATACACAGTGGAGAGTTTTTTAAATTCAATAATTTATTTTAATAAAAAAAAGGTAAAGTAACATGTAACCACCCTGTACATTTGTCGACTTGTACAAAATGTAAATTGGGGAATTTATCAAAGGAATTATTTAATTGGGAGAGATTAGGTCATTAATTAAAATAATTAAAGTCGAGTATTAAGAAGTTCTCCCGCTGGCAGTGGTGGCGGGAATAAGGGATGGAAACATTTGCTTTAACGGGATAAGGGCGCTTCCGAAGAATTCCAAACATTTCGTCTTATTAAACGGTGGACATAGACATAGACACGGAGCGGGGCTTTCGGAATTCGCCAGAGTGAGCTTTCGTTAATCTAATCATAAACTTTAAGCGTTTTCAAAAACGATTCAAAACTTATTTTTGATTTTTCATATTTTTTAGATTCATTTGAAGGGTATGTATAATATATGCATATTAAAAATTATTTTTACAAAAGTATGAAAAAAAAGCATCGATAAACTACTTTTTTAGAAGTTTGACTGACGGGTGCTTTTCATTAAAAATCTTATAATACCGTTATATAAGGTACTGAAATATCAGTAAAACATGCTTGCAACAAACTTAAATCTTTAAAACATGAATATTTTACATTAATCGTATTAAAAAATGTATCAATGGGTTCACATTCTTGGAATGAATGACCTTCCATTTAGTTTCGATATCAGGAAGCAATTTTGAAACCTTTAAGAAAAGCCTAGAAACATATCTCTGTTTTTAGACTATTCCGGTCAGTGGCTGAGTTGGCATCGCGTCTAGGTCCCACCCGGGCATCGTGAGTTCATACCTCGGCTGGTTAAGTCCTCCATCACTACAGAAGCAATATCTTTCGCTTACTGGGATAGTATCAGAAGATTATTTTCAAATTTTGTCAGGTTGTTTGTAACCATTCGTCTTTATTTAAAAATAAATCTATTTAAAAGGGTCTACAAACTTTAGCAAGAATATGTAAAGCGCCCTTGAGGTGATTTTAGTCACTAAACATTTCTATAAAAAAATCAGCATTTTTTTATTATCTGTAAATAATAAAAATGAAATAAAATAATATTTCATAATAACCTAATCCTAACAATTTAATTCAGCTAGCCAAGTCTTCAATATATTTGTACGAGACGTATAAGCCCGCACAAGAAAAAGAGTGTAAATATTTAGGCACCGATACACAGGGCCGCACGAGTATTGTGATTTGCAGATCCTCTTCAGAAAGGTGTTAAGTAGTTTCCCAATGGAGATATCTAACCAGCTACAGTCGAACCCCGGCAGATCCGGGGCCGTCATTCAGGGCCGGGCTGGTCGCCGATCGCTTGGGGTGACGTCAGCTGTTGCTGGGTTTAGATACTGTTCTTTGTCCGTTAGCGGCAGGTCGAGGTATTCAAGGTGAAGCAGCTTCTGGTAGAGGTGTTGCGGCATATCCGGGGATGGCATTCAAGGCCGTACCGGTTGTCGATCGCTTGGGGTGACGTCAGCTGTTGCTGGGTTTAGAGACTGATCTTTGTCTGTTAGCGGCAGGTCGAGGTATTCAAGGTGAAGCAGCACCTGGTAGAGGTGTTGCGGCATATCCGGGAACGGCATTTAAGACCGGACCAGTCGCCGCAAACTCGTTGGTAGGATGGGTGGCTGTCGGTCTCGGTTTCTCAGCGTCGATCGCTTAAGGTGATGTCAGTTTTCGTATGAGCCCGGTTTGCTGCATATCCGGGACCGGCATTCAAGGTCGGGCCGGTCGCTGCAGGCTCGTGGGTAGGCTGGGTGGCTGTCGGGCTCAGGTTGTGGCATATCCGGGGACGGAATTAAGGTCGGGCCGGTCGCCGCAAGCTCGTAGGTAAGCTGGGTGGCTGTCGGGCTCAGGTTGCGGCATATCCCGGGACGGCATTCAAGTGGAAATAAATTATGGTGGTCGAGTTTCAAGGTGGAGTAGCGTATCGGCGGAGGTATTGCTCGGTCAGGGCCGCTGGCAGGAATGATGATAACGTACCGCGGGATATGGGTTTTTATAGGCCCAACGTTAGGTATACGGATAGGTGATTAAACAGGACTTAACTTGCACTTGTTGTTGTTGTGACGATCTTGTTTGTTTCGAGTAGGTGTTTACGCAGAGGTCATTCAACTGGTACGTGTTATTTTGATGGATTTAGGCAGGTATTTGTGCAGGATTCAGCTTGCACGTATTGTTGGTAGGTGCTTATATAGAGGTACGTGTTGTTTTGATGAATTTGGCAAGTGTTTACGCGGGTTTTAACTCGCACGTATTTTGTTTACGTTTTTATCTGTTTGAATTGGTTCGCCCTATATGGCATGTTTGATACAATATTCTATAACTATTTTATGTAATACTTTATTTCGGCAGGTAACACATTCAAACAGATAGGAATCACGTAATCTAATGTTCTTTGTCCATATCTATTTGTAAGCTAAGGAACAATTAATCCTTTATTATAATAGAGATGAGTATTGTAAGTGTGCTCTAGTCTAGTTATATAATACATTGGATTATTAATGTGCTGAAACATAATTCTGTATCACAGAATTGCTCTTACAGAAAGAATTTTAAGACTTGGATAAAAATATGGAATATTATGCCTTTGTTCATATAAACTTTTATGAGCTAATCATTTAAACAATGAACTTTGCACTGATTGAACATGATTAATATTTGTTACAGAAAAGACCCGAGTTTGGAATACCATGATTTTGCTAATGATAAATAAATTATTCGAAGTGTACATATTGGGAAAAATAACTTTAATTTATTTAATCTTTCTTAGTCGTACTCAAACTTTATTTATTTGTTAATCCCACTATAAATATAACCTTTTACAGTTTGTTAACAATAATAGTTCAGTTATTTTCTGTTAGCATCATTTTTATGAAATATCAAGTGGCCTTACACAGTTGAAAATGAACTTTAAAGCAATTAGTTTCCGATGATTTATTTATTTAAAACGGTTTGTATTGGAAGTTTTCTTTTAGAAAACCGTTGTTACGAAAATTAATGTTAACTAGAAAGCTAACAAAAAAGGTGCTTTTCGAAATGGGTATCAATCGTCTAAAAATTCTGAATGTGGAGCATGTTGAACTCTGAATGCTGCGTCGCGCGTCGCCTCATTCAAACCGTAGCGTCGCTTTTGTGCCTAGCCCGAAAACCTAAAACAAAGCGGCTTTGTTCCTCAATTAAAATGTCCCATTGGGAAAATGCACAGAACAGTTGTAGTATTTATATTATGCAAGGTAGAATTATGAGCGTGCTTGCTTTTGTCAAATTGGATCAAAGTGGATCGAGGGGGCATTTGTTAATTTGACGGAATCGTTAACGAAAGGGTAAATTAATTACGAACCAATAAATAAAAAAAATTTAAAAAAACTACGATCTTTATAAAAACATTTCACAAAAAATAATATTTTTGGTCCTACTGTCGCGCAGAATCCTTCAGAGCTGGTGTCCCAATTGTCTTAAAACTCGTATGTAGGTAACTACTATCACACTCGGTTCAGCTCAATCACATAATGTTGACATCACCGAGCTGGCCCAGCGTGTTGATCGCACTAATAGTGGAGTTTTATTTATTGTATTTACTAAATCTGTTTTAAAAGTTCTGTATATCCGCTGCGCGTTTTGGAAATGGCAATTGCATAACTAAATTAAATGATCTCAGTCTTCAATGGAGCCCCCGTGCCTGAGTTGGTCACTTAAATGTACTTAATGACACGCAAGAATGGCAATAGAAGACTTGTTGGGAATATTGCTTCCTTTGAAGGACCTAGGGTTGCGATCCATTTAGTCAATATGTACACAATAAGGTTTTGAAACATTACCTTCGACAAAGATAGATTATTTAACAATGCGAAGTAGCGTGCTATTATCGAATTAAAGCCAATTACCCAAGTCTCGCTTTCCGCGCGGATTGTATATCACTACACAACCATTCAATGACAATAATTGTAATTCTGCCACCTTTGATAGTTACATAATTTACAATCAAAGCATCGCGGATTGGAATCTTAGAATATGATAATAGGGAATTAGCATCTTCAGTAATATCTACGTCAAATCCAAGGGGCTTATGCTAACATCAATAGCAGGCTTTAATAGTAAAGCTGGCGCGAGACAAAGGGAAGGCATATTGTATTATAATATTTTAACCGTGGTTGAATTCGTAACACCCTCTAGGAATTACGTATTTAACAGACTGACGAACCCGCGTCACACTTATACAAAGGGTGTTGTATTGTTTTGTTTGTGGTGGGACAATGATAATTCAGTTTATGGGGTGGTGTCAAAACTGGAATATTATACCGATGGAGAATGAATATGGATGATGGCGGCAGTGGCGTGCACTCTAAGTGTGACGTCAGCGCTACCACACTGCAGAAGGACCACCCTATTGCTGAAATCTGCAAAATATAGCGGCAAACATATAGCTTGGTCAACACTGGAACGGGAAGCTCATAGCCTAACTCGCCTACTCCATCCCTGTCCTATCTGCAGTGGCGGCCACTCTAGGTGTGACGTCAGCGCTACCACACTGCAGGAGAACCACCCTATTGCTAAAATCTACAAAATATAGCGGCCAACATATAGCTTGGTCAACACTGGAACGGGAAGCTCATAGCCTAACTCGCCTACTCCATTCCTGTCCTATCTGCAGTAGCGTGCAGTCCAAAAAGGCTAAAAAGCTGTACCTACAAACATCAAACCATAAAAATAAATCAAAAGTAATAAAAATACAATGAACAACCCCAAAGTATAGCTGTATTCCATAGTATAAAAGATTATAATTTTTTTTATATGCGACAAATTTCATTTATTAAGTAGTCCACAAAATCAGCAGAAGATAGTATTGATAAATGAATTAAAAATTACTTTGTAATCACCACTTTATTAATATATACATTTCAACATGTTTCGAAAGCGATCCTCATCAGAAATATACAGAATACTAAAAAAATAATAATGTTAAGAATAGACAAATGATAAACACAGAGCACAATAATATAAATGTAATGCTTTCGAAACATGTTGATGTATATACATATAAATAAAGTGCTGATCACAAGGTAATTTTTATTTCGTGAATTAATAATGATGCCACAAAGTGAACACCAATATTTTAAAGAAATTATAGAAGATATTATTATTATATACAATTTGTTTATTTAAAGATTTTTTTTTCATATTCGGAAAAAAGTGACCCTCCTGTGGTGGTATCCCGTCTAAGGTCACATTGTACGTGGTTTTATGTAAGTGGGTATTTTGAATTAGGTTAACTTTATATTTTTTGTAAGTATAAATGTGAATTTAAGTAACCTAGATGCCATTTTCAAACATGCAATACACGCTTCATACCTGAATTTGCAAAACAACGCACAACACACAGCCTACCTTTAATAATAGACCAATGCTCGCCACTGGCAGTTTGTTGCCTCACCAACATTGTTAACTGAAATTTAACAATTTCCTAATGAACATTATTTACATATTTGAAACAGAAATTCGATCTTTCTGAAACTAATGCTTTTACTTTTAAAACTTATAAGTAAGAATTAAAATTTGTTAACTCATTCGCCTTATTTTCTTGTTTTATTGCCCATTTTGTTCTTTTACAATAATTTTAGTGCTGGGCTGCGTTCGCCCGCATATTGCACTCTTCGCTCTTAATCTATATTAATTATTTTAACGCTATTCAGCCGGCTATATACCCGGACTTGCAAGCAAGGCGATATCCGAATATGGCTG